>PISX010017068.1:0-44431 GCA_004024625.1 Mellivora capensis
TTAAAAATGCTATCAATGAGATCCAATCTAATCTAAATACTCTAACAGCTAGGGTAACCAAGACAGAAGACAGAATTAGTGATCTAGAAGACAAATTGATAGAGAAAAAAATCAGGAAGAGGCATGGAAGAAACAGCTTAAATAGATAAAAACAGAATTAGGCAAATAAAAGACACCATGAAACATTCCAACATCAGAATTATTGGGAACCTTGAGGGGATGGAGAAAGAGAGAAGACTAGAAGATATAGTTGAACAAATTCTGGATGAAAATTTTCCCAGTCTGGGGACTAGAACAAGCATTTGTGTCCTAGAGGCAGAAAGAACAGCCCCCAAGATCAATGAATCTACAGAGACCTCAAGACACTTAATTGTGAAACTGATGAATCATAATTTTAGACAAGAGCTTCTGAGGGCAGCTGGGGGAAGAGAACCCTTATATACAGAGGAAAGTCTATCAGAATAACATCATACCTGTCCAGAGAAACCTGGCAAGCCAGAAAGGGCTGGCAAGACATATTCAGGGCAATAAATGAGAAGAGCATGCAGCCAAGAATACTTTATTCAGCAAGGTTGACATTCAAAATGGATGGAGAGATAAGCTTCCAAGACCAGCAAGGTTTAAAAGAGTATGTGACCACCAAGCTGGCACTATAAGAAATATTAAGGGGGGGTTTCTATAAAAGAAGAAAGAACCCAAGAGCGACACAGAACAGAAATTTACAGAGACAATCTATAAAAACAAGGACTTCACAGTCAACATGTGTCAATAAAAACGTATCTTTCAATAATCACTCTGAATGTGAACAGCCTAAATGTCATAAAATGACACAGGGTTGCATATTGGATAAAATGACAGGACCCGTCCATATGCTCTCTATAAGAGACCCATTTGGAACCTAATGATACATCCAGACTGGAAGTGAAGGGATGGAGAAGCATTTTTTCCTGCCAACAGGACTCAAAAGAAATCTGGGGTAGTGATTCTCTTATCAGATAAATTAGATTTTAAACTAAAGACTGTAGTCAGAGGTAAAGAAGGACACAACCTCATTCTTAATGTCTATCCACCAAGAAGATCTAACAACTGTAAATATTTATTCCCTCAAAATGGAAGCAGCCAACTACATAAGATAACTGTTAATCAAGATAAAGAGTCGTGGGGTGCCTGGGTGGCTCAGTGGATTAAGCCACTGCCTTCGGCTCAGGTCATGATCTCAGGGTCCTGGGATCGAGCCCCACATTGGGATCTCTGCTCCTCGGAGAGCCTGCTTCCTCCTCTCTCTCCCTGCCTGCCTCTCTTGCCTACTTGTAATCTCTGTCTGTCAAATAAATAAATAAATAAATTCTTAAAAAAAAAAAAAAAAGAATGTTTGCATCAACCAGGAAATCAAAGAACTTAAGAACAATTCATGGAAATCAATGAGAATGAAGACACATCAGTCCAAAACCAATGGGATACAGCAAAGGCTGTCCTGAGAGGGCAATACATAGTCATCCAAGCCTCACTCAAAAAAATTTAAAAATCCAGAATATACCAGCTCTCTTTACACCGTAAAGAACTGGAAAATCAACAAATTAAGCCAACCCCATGCACAAGAAGGGAAAAATCAAGATTAGAGCAAAGATCAATGAGATAGAAACTAGAGATATAGTAGAACACATCAACGAAACTAGAAACTGGTTTCTTTAAAGAATCAATAAGATTGATAAACCACTGGCCAAACTAATCCAAAAGAAAGGAGAGAGGACCCAAATTAATAAAATTATGAATGAAAGGGGAGAGATCATGACTAACACCAAGGAAATAGAAACAATTATCAGAAATTATTATTAACAGCTATATGCCAACAAACTAAGCAAACTAGACAAAATGGATCCATTCCTGGAAACCTATAAACTTCTAAAACTGAATCAGGAAGAAACTGACAACCTGAATTGACCAATATCTAGTAACGAGATTGAAGCAGTGATCAAAAACCTCCCAAAAAACAAGATTCCCTGGAGAATTCTACCAAACATTCAAAGAAGAAATAATACCTATTCTCCCGAAGCTGTTTCAAAAAATAGAGACAGAGGGAAAACTTCCAGACTCTTTCTATGAAGTCAACATTATCCTGATCCCCAAACCAGGCAAAGACCCCATCAAAAAGGAAAATTTCAGACCAATATCCCTGATAAATATAGATGTTAAGATTCTCAACAAGATCCTAGCTAATAGGAACCAACACTACATTAAAAAGATTATCCACCATGACCAGGTGGGATTAATCTCTGGGATGCAAGGGTGGTTCAACATTGCAAATCAGGGGCACCTGGGTGGCTCAGTGGGTTAAAGCCTCTGCCTTCGGCTCGGGTCATGATCCCAGGGTCCTGGGATCATGCCCCGAGTCAGGCTCTCTGCTCAGCAGGGAGCTTGCTTCCCGCCCCGCCTCTCTGCCTGCCTCTCTGCCTACTTGGGATCTCTGTCAAATAAATAAAAATAAATAAATAAATAAATAAATAAATAAAAACACTGCAAATCAATCAATGTGATAGAACAAATCAATAAGAGAAGAACCATATGGTTCTCTCAACTGATGCAGAAAAAGCATTTGACAAGATACAGCATCTGTTCCTGATTAAAATGCTTCAAAGTATAGGGACAGAGGAAACATTCCTCAACATCATAAAATCTATGAAAAACCCTTAGTGAATATCATTCTCAATGGGTAAAAGCTGACAGCTTTTCCCTTAAGATCAGGAACACAGCAAGGATGCCCGCTCTAGCCACTACTATTCAACACAGTGCTAGAAGTCCTAGCAACAGCAATCAGACAACAAAAAGAAATAAAAGGTATTCAAACTGGCAAAGAATAAGTCAAACACTCTCTCTTTGCAAATGACATGATACTTTATATGGAAGACCCAAAGACTCCACTCCCAAACTACTAGAACTCATATAGCAATTCAGTAATGTGGCAGGATACAAAATCAATGTGCAGAAATCAGTTGCTTTCTTATACACTAACAATGAAAATATATAAAGGGAAATTAGAGAATCGATTCCATTTACTATAGCACCAAGAACCATAAGATACCTTGGAACAAACCTAACCAAAGAGGTAAAGTATCTGTACTCGAGGAACTACAGAACATTCATGAAAGAAATAGAAGAAGACACAAAAAGATGGAAAAGCACTCCATGCTCAAGGACTGGAAGAATAAACATTGTTAAAATGTCTATATTGCCTAGAGCAATCTATACTTTCCATGGCATCCTGATCAAAATTCCACCGGCATTTTTCAAAGAGCTGGAACAAACAATCCTAAAATTTGTATGGAACTGGAAGAAAACCTGAATTGCTAAGGAAATGATAAAAAAGAGAAATAAAACTGGGGCATCATGTTGCCTGATTTCAAGCTTTACTACAAAACTGTGATCACCGAAACAGCATGGTACTGGCACAAAAACAGACACATAGACCAGTGGAACAGAGTAGAGAGTCAAGATATGGACCTGCGACTCTATGGTCAACTAATCTTTGACAAAACAGGAAAAAATATATAGTGGAAAAAAGTCTCTTCAATAAATGGTGCTGGGAAAATTGGATAGCTATGTATCGAAGAATGAAACTTTCTCTTACACCATACATAAAGATAAACTCAAAATGGATAAAAGACCTCAACGTGAGGCAGGAATCTATCAAAATCCTAGAGGAGAACATAGGCAGTAATCTCTTCAACATGGGACACAGCAACTTCTTTCAAGACATGTCTCCAAAGGCAAAGGAAACAAGCAAAAATGAACTTTGGGGACTTTATCAAAATCAAAAGCTTCTGCACAGCAAAGGAAACAGTCAATAAAACAAAGAGGCAACCCATGGAATGGGAGAAGATATTCGAAAGTGACACCCCAGACAAAGGGCTAATATTCAAGGTCTATAAAGAACTCCTCAAACTCAACACCCAAAAATCAGATAATCATGTCAAAAAATGGGCAGAAGACATGAACAGACACTTCTCTAAAGAACACATACAAATGGCTAACAGGCACATGAAAAAATGTTCATCATCATTAGCCATCAGGGAAAGTCAAATGAAAACCACATGGAGATACCACCTTACACCAGTTAGAATGGCCAAAATCAACAAAACAGTAAAGAACATGTGTTGGAGAGGATGTGGAGAAAGGGGAACCCTCCTACACTGTTGGTGGGAATGCAAGTTGGTGCAGTCACTTTGGAAAACAGTGTGGAGATTCCTTAAGAAATTTTTAAAAAAGCTGCAATTGCACTACTGGTATTTACCCCAAAGATACAGATGTGGTGAAAAGAAGGGACATCTGTACCCCAATGTTCGTAGCAGTAATGACCACAGTCACCAAACTGTGGGAAGAGCCAAGATGCCCTTCAAGAGACAAATGGATAAAGAAGATACGGTCCATATATACAATGGAGTATTATGCCTCCATCAGAAAGGATGAATACTCAACTTTTGTATCAACATGGATGGGACTAGAGGAGAATATACTGAGTGAAATAAGTCAAGCAGAGAGAGTAATTATTATATGATTTCACTTACTTGTGGAAAATTAGAAATAACACAGAGGACACTGGGAGTTGGAGAGGAGAAGTGAGTTGAGGGAAATCAGAGGAGAAGACAAACGATGAGAGACTGTGGACTTTGAGAAACAAACTGAGAGTTTTGGAGGGGATGGGGGTGCGGGGTTGGGTGAGCCTGGTGGTTGGTATTAAGGAGGGCACGTATTGCATGGAGCATTGGGTGTGGTGCATAAACAATGAATCTTGGGAACACTGAAAAAATTAATTTAAATTAAATTTAATTTGAAAAATGAATAAAATAAAATAAATCTCAAAAAAAAAGAGCTAATGTCTATTCTTCTCAAACTGTTCCAAAAAGTAGAAAGGAAGGAAAACTTCCAAACTCATTCAATGAGAACATTACCTTGATTCCAAAATCAGACAAAGACCCCACTAAAAAGAATTATAGGCCAATATTCCTGATGAACACAGATGCAAAAATTCTCAACAAGATACTAGCAAATCAAATCTAACAGTACATTAAAAGGTTTATTCACCACGATCAAGTAGGATCTATTCCTGGGCTTCAGGGGTGAATCAATATTTACAAATCAATCAATGTGATACATCACATTAATAAAAGACCCATATGATCCTCTCAATAGAGGCAGAAAAAGTATTTGACAAAATATATAATCCATTCTTGATAAAAGCCCTCAACAAAGTAGTTTTAGAGGGAACATACCTCAACATCATGAAGGCAATGTATAAAAGACCCACAGCTAATATCATCCTCAATGGGAAAAAACGGAGAGCTTTTCTTCTACTGTCAGGAACAAGTCAGGGATGTCCACTTTTATCATTTGTTATTTATCATAGTACTAGAAGTCCTAGCCTCAACAATAAGACAACAAAAAGAAATAAAAGGCATCCAGACCAGCAAGGAAGAAGTCAAACTTTCACTATTCACAAACAACATGATACTCTATATAGAAAACCCAAAAGACTACCAAAAAATTGCTAGAACAGATGCACAAATTCAGCAAAGTTGTAGGATATAAAAATCAACATACAAAAAAAAAAAAAACACCATACAGAAATCTATTGTATTTCTATCCACCAACAATGAAGCAGAACGAGAAATCAAGGAATTGATCCCATTTACAACTGCACCAAAAACTGTTAAGATACCTAGGAATATACCTAACCAAAAAGAGAAAAGATCCGTACTTTGAGAACTATAGAACACTTATGAAAGAAACTGAAGAGGGTGCAAAGAAATGGAAAAACATTCCATGCTCATGGATTGGAAGAACAAATATTGTTAAAATGTCTATACTACCACTAGCAATCTACACTATTAATGCAATCCCTGACAAAATACAAACAGCATTTTTCAGAGCTAGAACAAACAACCCTAAAATTTATATGAACTTCAAGATCCCAAATGGCCAATCCTGAAAAAGAAAAACAAAGCAGAGGTATCACAATTCCAGACTTCAAGCTATATATTACAAAACTGTAATAATCAAGACAGTATGTTACTGACACAAAATCAAACATAAAGTTCAAAGGAACAGAATACAGAACACAGAAATGGACACACAAGTATACAATCAACTAATCTTCAACAAAGCAGGAAAGAATGTCTAATGGAAAAAAGTGTCTTCAACAATGGTGTTGGGAAAATCGAATAGCCACATGCAAAAGAATGAAACCGGACCACTTTCTTGCACCATGGACAAAAATAAATTCAAAATGGATGAAAGACCTAAATGTGAAACAGGAAACCATCAAAATCCTAGAGAACAAAGGCAGCAATCCCTTTGGCCTCGGCCATACCAACTT
Source organism: Mellivora capensis (assembly GCA_004024625.1). NCBI lineage: Eukaryota > Metazoa > Chordata > Mammalia > Carnivora > Mustelidae > Mellivora > Mellivora capensis. The sequence goes on from PISX010017068.1 coordinate 6,371, forward strand.
CTTGCTAGACGTGTCTCTGGAGGTAAGGTAAACAAAAGCACAAATAAACTATTCGGACTTCATCAAGATAAAAAGCTTCTGCACAGAAAAGGAAACAATCAGCAAAACTAAAAAGCAGCCTATGGAATGGGATATTTGTAAATGGCATATCTGATAAAGGGTTAGTATTCAAAATATATAAAGAACCTATTAAACTCAACACCCCCCCAAAAAAAATCCAATTTAGAAATGAGCAGAAGACATAAACATACATTTTTCCAAAGAAGACATACAGTTGCCAACATAAAAATATGCTCAATGCCACTCAGCATCAGAGAAATACAAATCAAAATGACCGTGAGATAGCACCTCACACCTGTCAGAATGACTAAAATTGGCAACACAGAAAACAAAAGTTGGTGAAAATGTGGAGAAAGGAAAACCCTCTCACACTGTTGGTGGGAATGCAAACTGGTGCAGCCACTCTGGAAAACAGTATGGAGGTTCCTCAAAAAGTTAAAAATAGAACTAATCTACAACCCAGCAATTGCACTACATGGTATTTACCCAAAGGATGAAAAAATCTGATTTGAAAGGGCACATGCACCCTGATGTTTATAGCAGTATCACCAATAATAGCCAAATTATGGAAAGAACCCAAATGTCCATCAACTGATGAATAGATAAAGAAGATGTGATATATATACATAATTGATATTACTCAGCCCTCAAAAAGAATGAATTCCTGCCATTTGCAGAAATGTGATGGAGCTAGAGTGTATTATGTGCTAAGCAAAATACATCCATTAGAGAAAGACAAACACTATATGATCTCACTAATATGTATAATTTAAGAAATAAAACAGACGAACATAGAGTAAGGGGGAAAAAAGAGGAACCAAATCACAGACTCTTAACTACAGAAAACAAACAGGGTTGATGGAGGGGGTGGGCAGGGGATGAGCCAAATGGGTGATGGGCATTAAGGAGCACACTGGCGGTATTGAGCACTGAGTATTATGTGTAAGTGATGAACCACTAAATTCTACTCCTAAAACCAATACTATACTATATGTTAACTAACTAGATTTTAAATAAAAATTTGATTTAAAAAAGAGTCAAAAATTGCAATTCAATGCAACTCCCCAGGAATCTGGCAAAATAACCAAATGCATACAAAACTAAGTGAAAATCTGTCATCAATTTAGGGAAATTGTCCATACTTAGTTTATAAAAGTAAAAACAGTTTTTGCTAGATAAAATGCAATGAAACCAAAAGACTCAGAGTTCTACTTTGAAGATTATAGAATTAATTTGGGATTTCCCCTTTCTCATCCTAGAAATAACTTCAAGAATCGAGAGGAGAAGAAAAGAGCAAAATGTAAAAATTTTTCACCACAAAATGAGTTGAAAGCTGTCGTGCATCAAGAATAGAACTACTTCTAAGGGAGAGATAGAAATTAAGAAAAAAAAATGTCATGGCTGCCCATAACAGGAAAAACACAGCAAAATAACTCCCTGCCACCCTGCCAAGAATAAATTCCTGAGTAAAAACAACAAATTCCTCAAAATCAAGGCCTATAACATATATGGAAAACCTTATCCTCTGTTTCCAACAGTGAAAAAGGAATACATAAGACAGCAGAAGGAGTATCCTTGGTCCTACTATGTTTCTTAGTGGAAGGAGGAAGGTGAAAGAAGGAGTCATAAAAATCAATCATTAACTATTGGTTATAGAGAGAATTATTAATAACAAAACTGACTACCTCCATAGTAAGATGGGTGGGGACAGCACAAAAAAGGGTCACACACACACATACCCAAAACTTAGGCCTATAGAAAAATTCTAGCTAACTGGAAACATGACCTTGCTTTCTCTTCAACATGACCCTTCTACAAACAGCTGATAATGAAAAAATTGTAATCTCTCCAAAAATAAATACCATGAGATACATACAAAGGTGCTCCAAGAAAAAGGAGGATAGATATTTTGTTAGAAAAATAGAAGGATCAACTAAGTAATAAGGCTTTAAGTTATGAAGGTATCAAGAGACCTAGTGGCCTTTCTGCTTTCTCTAGGCTCTAATCAGTCAATAGGAAATGAAAGTGACCCTCAACGTCCTCTGGTTTATGTCCCAAAGAAGGGGTCTATAGGATCTAGATGTACCATCAGATGGTGCAAGGTGAACTGGAGCAACTCTGAAAGCAAATATACACAAAACCAAATTCTCTTCATTAGAGAATGAGTAAATAAAAGTTAACAAATGATACAGAGCTTTTAAGATCTTACAAGTATCAGGAATAATGTAAAGCTTAACAATTTGGTCCAGCAATGAATTAAAAGAATAGAAGACTGTGACCACATACAGTTCATTCCAGGAAGAAAAGAACAGTTTAATATTAAAACATCTCTTGATATAATTCATAACATCAATATGTAATAGAAAAGAACCATATAATCATCTGACCAGATGCTTAAAAGCTACTCAAGATTCAATATCCACTCTCTATTCACTGCCCTCCAAGAAATTCTAAGTAAATTTAAGAAAGGTTACTTCTTTAATTTGATTTAAAAAACAAATTTATCTCAGAGCAACAGCTAAAAGCATAAACAGGAAATGTATTCCCATTAAGGTCATGAGAAAGGCAAAATTGCCTATTATTAACATTTTCTAGAAGTTTAAGCCAAATAAAAAAACAGATGGAAAAAAAATAATCTGGAAGGAGACAATAATGTTCACTATTAGAAGACAATAAAACTGTTTATTTGGAAACCACTCCTCCATGACATAAAACATGACATAAAATTCAATTTACTTCATTCTAAGAAATATTGGTTAAATACCTACTAAATACCAACCACTACTAAAAGCACCCAGGATACATCACTGAACATAAATGTTCAAAACCCCAGTCCTTATAGAATGCAAAATACCAGAGGAGGAGAAGACAATACAAAGGGTTAAACAAAACACAACATGGTTACAACTAAAGCAGGAAAGTGAATAAAAAGTTTTAACAAGGGGGTGATAGGGATGGATAACTGTAATTTTAAATAAGGTGGTTAGGAAAGACCTTACCAAGAAGGTGACACACTTTAAAGACCTGTCAGAGATGAGGAAGCAAGCCATGGAGCTACCAGAGGAGGGAAATGTTCTGTTGGCAAAACAAACAGCCTGAACAAAGGACCTAAGGTGAGAGCATGTCGGGCATGTTTGAGGAGTGAGGTGCCCAGTATAGCTGAAGAGGAATAAACAAGGGATAAGTATCAGGAGATGATGTCAAATAATATTAGGGGTCCAGAACACACAGGACTCCCTAATGCCACTCTAATAACTCCATATTTTTCTTTGACAACATGAGAAACCAATGGAGTATTGTTTTATCCTGATAAGAGAAACCTTGTGAGTACAGAATTGACATGATCTGATTTGTGTTTTAAATGGGGTCACTCTGGCTGCTGTACACAAAATAGGCTGAAATCAGGCAGGGACCGAAAGAGCTACACCAATTTTAAAAAGCTATAGCAATAAGCTTATAGCAATAATATAGTGGTCTAAAACAGAGTTTTGTTAGTAAAGAATCTATTATTCAGAAGAATAGCTCTATGGTGACCACTCTTGGGATGGTCCCTACCCTCCTGTACTCATGGATTCCCTTGATTGTCGGCAGGACCTGTGACTTGCCTCTAATCAGAGAATGTTAAAGGTGAGAGAACAGATATGATTATATGATATTACATAAGAGTCTGCATCCTTTTTGCTGGAGTCTCTCTCCTCTGAGGCTCTGAAGAAGCAAGCAGCCATTTTGGCGAAAAATACATAGCAAGGAACTGCTGTTGGTTTCTTGGATTGAGAGAGGCCCTCAACAGACAACCTACAGAGGCCTCTAGCATCTAGGCAGCAAGAAAACAAAACTCTCAGTCCTAAAACCATGAGGAACTAAATCTCACCAACAATCTGTGTCAGTTTGAAAACAGAACCTTCCCTAATTGAGCTTCACATAAGACCACAGCCCATTGACACCTTGATTGTAGTTTTATGAGACTGTAGAGGACCCAGCTAAGGTGTACCTCGACAGAAACTGGGATAATAAATGTGTATTGTTTCAAGCCACAAAGTTTCTGGTAATACATTTTAGACAAATAGGAGAAAACTCCAAGATTCATATCTAAGCAACTAAAAGTATGGTGTCCCATTTGATTGATATGGAGAAAATAATTTTCTAATTATTAGCAAGTCAGTTAAGCATCCAACTCTTGATTTTGGCTCAGGTCATGATCTCAGGGTTGTAAGATCAAGCCCTGCACTACTGGGCTCTGTGCTCAGGACAGAGTCTGCTTGAGATTCTTTCCCTCCCCCCTGCCCCTCCCCCTGCTTGCTCTTATGCTCTCTTTCTAAAATTAATAAAATCTTTAAAAAAAATATATGGAATGAAAAAAAGTAAAAGTAGCCAAGATATTTTTTGAGAAAGAATAAAGTGGAAAGAATTCCTCTGTTATTGTAATTTATTATGAAGCTATACTAATTAAAATAATGTGCTATTTATAAAAGAATGAAAACAATCCAATTGACTATAGGAAATTCAGAAACAGATACCTGTTTCACAACACAATGAAAAATTATGCATGTATGTATACAAATAAATATGTAGCTGACATATCACATGTAATAGAGTTGCTTATAATAGCCCAAAGTGGAAAGCTGAAAATAACCCAAATATCTACCAACAAGATAATATATAAACAAAACATAATAGATTCATACAATGGATTATGCAGCAATGAAAATAAACTAACTGAAATAAATGCAACATTAATCTTAGAAAAAAATGCTACACAGAAAAGGTCAGACATGATAGAATATATAGTCTACACTATCATTAATACAAAGCTCCAAAGGCAGCAAAATTAAAATATATTGTTTAGGAATACTTGCCTATGTCAAAAAAATATAAAGTAAACCAAAGAAGTAAATTTAGCCATGAAAGTCAGAATAGTGCTTACCATTGGGGGAATGAAGGGACTATGATCAAATAAAATCCATAGTGCTAATAAATTCTCTTGAACATGTTTACTCAATGGGATTTATGTGGACATTTATTTCACAACAATTTGTTAAGTTATAGGTTTATATTTTATGCAATATTTATATTTTTAATATTTCAGTAAAAACCTTAAGTATTATTCTAGGTGGGTAAGGAAAAAGTAAGTCACTAGAACCATAAGAAGTATAAACATGGGGGCGCCTGGGTGGCTCAGTGGGTTAAGCCTCTGCCTTCGGCTCAGGTCACGATCTCAGGGTCCTGGAATTGAGCCCTGCATTGGGCTCTCTGCTCAATAGGGAGCCTGCTTCCCCCTCTCTCTGCCAAATAAATGATCTGTCAAAAGTGATCTGCCAAATAAATAAATGAAATCTTAAAAAAAAAAAAGAAGTCTAGACATGAATTTAACAAATTTTTTTTAGCCTAATGATAATATTAAAGCTAAGTTTACAAAGTGAATAGTGTATAGATTATTTTACATCCACTAACCTAGAAGAATGATCAGGAAAACATGTCTCAAACTGTAAATATGTATAGGTATAATCAAACTGTCAAGTTTAATTTTTGTTGGTCTCAATCCCAATTTCCAGAAGCTATGAAAAAAAATCTCTTCATTTCACATATAAAACAAGCTGGTTATATCCAGAAGCATTCCAAATAAAGTCAGCGATTAGTCAAGGTAAATCCAAATTCATAGGTAAACTGGATAAAGTTTTAGTGGTATATTTCCAGTTTTGTTATGAACAGAGAAAAAGTACTGAAAATAATTTAAAGTAAAAACTTATATAAAGGGGCGCCTGGGAGGCTCAGTGGGTTAAAGCCTCTGCCTTCGGCTCAGGTCATGATCCCAGGTTCCTGGGATCAAGCCCCACATCGGGCTCTCTGCTCAGCAGGGAGCCTGCTTCCCCTCCTCTCTCTCTGTCTGCCTCTCTGCCTACTTATGATCTCTGTCAAATAAATAAATAAAATCTTTAAAATAAAACAAAATAAAATAAATAACTGATATAAAAACAGCAACAGTAAGTACCATGGGCAAATTTCAGAACAGTATATATATTTATATATATTTCTGTCTCTCTCAGGATACAATTAGAAGTAGATCAAGTTTTCCTACCCCAGACACAAACCTTAAGTTAGGCACCATTCGGTTACTTTTATTGAAATAAGTTTCTGTACATCAAAAGACAGACAATAGTCAAAGACCTTAAATGTTCCTTTATTCCCAATTTCATGTAATGCTAAGCAATATTACCCATGCTATTATAGTCTTATGACTCCCATGAGTCTACACAGTCTAGCACCGAAGGGGCTATGAGGTTACTGTTTGAAGGTGGTAAAGATATAAAAGAATTCGTCCATAGCCAAGCTTTTGGAGGCATGACAAATGACTAAGGTGGTGAGGGCTTCAGGCCCTTTTAGTAACTCTGTGAAAGCATCTGGATACCTGTGGCAATATTTAGGCAACTCTATTACTTCATTTGAGTCAAGTTTATTGATGACATCTAATAACCTGACATCCAATAATCCAGCTTTCTCACCTCATCTCAGGCACTGAAGGCTAAACCCCTATCTCTATTAGACATTTAATGCTGCACATAAGCATTATCTCTAGACAAATAATCCACAGAAATCTCATTGCCACAGGGAAGAGAAGATATAATAACTGAATTGAATTTTCTGTGAAGAAATACAGACATCCCTAAAATACATTACTCAAATAAAATGGCCACAATTTACAAACTGCATTTGGAAAAAAAAATCTATGTAAGATATTGATAGAGAGTTTCAGGATTTTCCCAATCTTCTCATAACCATGGAAAGCCAACCATGTTTTTATTGCTGAGATAAAAATACTCTGAAATACTAACTATTGACTATGAGCCTCAGTGAAAGTGAAACGTTCCATATACATCAGAAATTGGAAGCACTGTTCAATCTGCCCAATGTTCTTGTGTTTCCCTAACCCTTAGTGTGTGTTCATTATATGTAACAAAAGGCACCAAGATAAAGTTTCTTTACAAGAATAAATTAACAAACCTTCTACAAATGATAAGATAATGCTGATTTGTCCAATGTGAACACCAGAAGCAATCTGCTTTCACTGACATGGACAGCAGTAATACAACTATATCATTTTATCAAAATTTAGTCCAAGATGTCCTTGATCATCCTACCATCCCTCAGGTCATCAAGAAAAACCACTGATATAATGTTAACTGGACCTCTCTCAGTGAGAAGGAAGTAGATGGTACTCTAGACGTTTTACTAAAACATAGGTGTGCTAGAGAGTAAAAATCCATACAAATTGAGAGGTTTGCAAAACAGATGAACATATGGGAAGGGGTAAAAAAAAAAAGAGAGAGGGAAAGAGAGAGAAAGAGGGGAGAAAACAAACCATAAGAGATTCTTTCTTTTTTTAAGATTTCATTTTATTCATTCATTCATTCATTCATTCATTCATTTATTTGTGGGGGTGGGGGCATGCATGAGTGGGTTAAGGTGCAGAGGGAGTGGGGGAGAGAAAGGAAATCTCGAGCAGACGCCATGCTGAACGTGGGCTTGGAACTCCATCCAGGGTACCACCCAGGGTCTGACCAGGGCCTAACCCTACCACCCTGAAATCATGACCTGAGCTGAAACTAAGAGTCAGATGCTTAACCGCTGAGCCACCCAGGCACCCAAGCATAAGAAAATCTTAAAGACAGAAAACAAACTAAGACAGAAAACAAACTAAGAGGTGATAGAGAAAGTTGGGTGGGGGCTGGATGGGTGATGGGCGTTAAGGAGGACACTTGATATGATGAGCACTGGGTATTGTATGTAAGAGATGAGTCACTGAATTCTACTCCTGAAACCAGCATTGTACTGTATGTTAACTAAACAGAATTTAAATAAAACATTAGAAAAATAAAAAGCCATTAAAAATATAAAACACAGGGGGCTCCTGGGTGGCTCAGTGGGTTAAAGCCTCTGCCTTCAGCTCAGGTCATGATCCCAGGGTCCTGGGATCGAGCCCCACATCAGGCTCTCTGCTCTGAGGGGAGCCTGCTTCCTCCTCTCTCTCTGCCTGCCTCTCTGCCTACTTGGGATCTTTGTCTGTCAAATAAATAAATCTTTAAAAAATATATATATATAAAACACATTGAGAGGTGTGCCAACTCCATGAAGTTTGAGTTCTAATGGCCTTGATCACACACAATGTGCATAGTGTATTATTAAATTTTATATTATTTGCCACCAAGAAAGTAACATAATGCATGATTTTAGCCTCTGAATTTTGGAAGCAATATCTATGACATTTGATTGTGCTGCTCTGAACTACTTATCAAGTAACCCTTACCTATCAACTTTACATGACCCAAAGGCTAAAATAAGATCTAAAACTCAGGCAGCCTCCAAGTCAGGAAAATCTCTATCACTTGAGCATTTAGTCTAGCATTCAGTGTTGGTCAAAGTCTTAATGGTTGATAAGATACTACATAAAGCTTCTGGCAACAGACAATACAAGATTTACACAAGGTCTCCCATGATTTCAAAGTAAATCCATGTTCTCTTTTTTAAATAAATATTCTTGTTTGATGAACATAATCTCCAGCCCCATCCATCATGGCTACTTGGTTCATAAGCCCATTTGAGTAAGCACTAGGGTAGCTATGATAAGAGGCTGACCCATCAACAAAAGGAATTATTTTACCTCCTTTATAGAAGGAGAGATCCCCTTCAAGGGCATTGACATGAGTCAAAAATACCTTAGTCTGGGTATATTCTCAGAAGATCATCTATATATGACTTCTATTTCTACAACTTCAATCTTCTTAAACCAATCTTCCAATCTTTTTTTTTTTTTTTTTAACCCTGAGTCCCTGACAATCCAGGACAGCCATTAGGCATGTTCTATACGTTTATAAATCAATATCTGAAGTCAAATCTCCTAGACAAAATAAATAAGCAGATCTGCTACTTCAAAATTTTTCCTCTGAAAAGCTATTAAACTATAGTAGCCCAATTCTAACAGGTAGTAACATATGCAGTACCCGATTTAGTTTTTTCATCCTCCCTGGTCATCTAGTTAGAGAAAGCTTCCCAGGACTCATAGGTAGTGTCATGAATGTGTGCGCCACATATTCATACAATACTTACGTTCTCAGGGCCAGTTTAATCTTCTTATAAATACGACTTGCACTTGGTGGTTATATGCATATAAAACTTTGTTTTAGAAAATAATATAATGCCCAATGCCTAAAAAAAAAATCATATATTGGCTGGTGGTTCAGAGTATCCTGTAAGACAGCACTTCAGTATTGCAAGGTACTATGTCCTACATGATGCCATACTGAGTTTTCAACATGCCATTCCACCACTATCTAGGATTAGCTACTTCGGGGAGGGAAGTGTACATTATAAAACTAGTGAATATTGTGGATGTTTTCTCAGTGCTTCTTTTGTTGTTAGTTTCTTGGTCAAAAGTATTGTTTTATAAATGTCATGACTTAATTTAGAACAACAGCTAAACCTACACAGGGAATTATCCATGATTTGAACGACATGAATTCGCTCATCACAGACGATCTAGCTAAGTTCCATTGAGTGCCCAAATTGCAGTAGAGAGAGACCAACGCTAGACCCAAAATGGAGCACATAATCTGGAGAGATCAACCAGCTACCTTGTGGCAGGTTAATTACATTAAATGTCTTCTTACACCTCATATGAAATTTGACATCCATCACCACCATGGTTCTCTACCAAATATGATCTCACCAACTCTGTACTTACTGATGCCTTGCTGAAAGTCATGGTATTCATAAACATGACTTCTGACCAAGAAACTAATTTAACAACAAAAGAAGCATTTTTGTTTCTAGTTTTATAATGTACCCTTCTCTCCCTGAAGTAGCTCATCTTGGATAGTGGTGGAATGGCACGATGAAAACTCAGAATAACCTCAACTAGGACATAATATCTTATAATACTGAAGTGCTGTCCTACAAGATACTCTGAACTACCAAGTAATATATGGTGCTGTTTCTCTCAGAACTATAATATGGGTCTAGAAGCTAAGGGGTATACATAGAAATGATCATTTTCTATGGTCATTGATCATTCAATAATGAACTCTGTAGGATGCAGCATGGGGGTGGAGCACTGTAGTTTTCAGATATTATTCCAAAAAAGAATACTTCTATACTCACACCACAACATTCCTCTAACCTTCTGAGGCTCCTCAAAACCCTGGGCCCAATAAACAAAATAAAGTAACTTTGTAGGCTAGAGGGATTGATCATGATCATAAAAATAAACAAACAAACCCCACTACTGTCCAATAGAGACACAGGAAAGTCAAGTGTAGTGGCCAGCGAATACTCTGTACTACCTAATTGCCATACCTAGTAATAAAAGTTAAGTTAGACTAATGCAGCTCCATACAGATAATACCATTAAGGGTTCAAGAACCACAAGGAAGCTCTGGAATGCCCTACCATATTAAAAATCCTAAGCAGCTGGGGCTGGTTAGGTATCAAGGGAAAACAGAATGAAGTAATTGGGTAAAGAAGTTATAAATATCAGCCAGAGCCTTATATCCACTTGTAGAGATGAGGATTATAGTAGCTAGCCATATTTTCAACCTTGCTCTGGTTTAAGCAAACACTTAGGTATTAACCAATTTCCTGTTCTTGATTTCGTTTACCTCCTATTTTACAAAGGATGTTGATTTGTAATTTAGTCTACAGGCCAAAGGATATGAATAAGTGACTGTAAATGAACTAACAAAGAGTGAAAATCACCTAGAGATTTATGCTAACATAGAAAAGACTCTAGATCTCCCTGTCAGGGAAGATGGTGAGGGCATTTTTGTTTGTGGGAGGGAAATTATTTTGCACAAGTAAAGAGCACTTACTGCTATCACTGTTGTTTGGAGCTTTAACATTCTGAGGTTTAAATGACTCAAAATATTTAAAGTGCTTAGAATCATACCTGGCACACAGTAAGCAATGCTGTAAATACTTGACATTGTCATATTTTACAGAAACATCTTGAGATATATTACCACTAGATATAGGGAAAAGTAGGCAAATGGAAGAAAGATGTCTTATTAATGTTAAGAAAAATAAATTTGGGGAGCAGAGGAATAATAGAATAGAGATAACTGGAATAAGAAAGGAATAGTAGAATAATAGCTCTTGAACTGGCGGAGAGTAACAATTAACCCTTTTCAGCACCAACACCCTTTTCTCTCAGCCACACTAACTGCCTCTGACTCATGATTTCCAGAAGGTAAACCTCCAGTGTTCTGCTAAAAGAGGGAAAGAATGGGGTAGGAGCAGAAGGAATGTGAGGGCATATCTGGATCTTTTAATTTCAATACTACTATTGAAAGTCTCGGACTTTCACCTATTGCTCTACTTCCATCTATATCCACTTTGGTTCCTCTGATTCCTAATACTTCTAAAATGTTGTGACACAAAAAGTTGCTTCTGGGCCTCCCCTTGTCACCTTGGGTTTTAGTTTTTCCATCTTAATCATTTACAACTACCCATTTGTTTTATAACTCATCCAATTATATTATGGAAGTTTCCATCCCTTAGCAGTCTTGAAAAACTTCCACAGCATCCTTTCTTACTAAGAAAATGCCTCCATCAAAACAAGGAGTAAACTAAGAAACAGGAAATTGGATCCTATGTAAAAGAGGATCCAGCTCAGAAGAGAAATTAAAAGCGGTCCCCTGAATGATGAAGGGAAATCCCAGAGGGCTGACACATAGGGCTAAAAGATCCTCCAGTACAAAATGAAGCAAAGGGATGTGATACAAGGAAAAAAGCTGATATGTTACCTGATGTCCTTTAGCTTATTGTATGTTTCCACTAACATGAACAGGACATGGTCCCTGCCCTCAAGAATGTGAAAACTTTGGGACTATAAAAACATAACTGGAAAATAATGACTGTAAGGCATCTTGACATTTATGTTATAAAGCACCACTAGGTATGGGTCAGGTATTACATTCTTTGGAACCAGACTATCTGGGTTCAATACCAGCTTCACTAATTACTTGCTGTGTCACCTTAAGCAAATGGCTTAACTTTTCTATAGCTCAGTTGAGTCATTTGTAAAGATGGGAGATAAGAGTACCTATTTCACAGGGATGTTCTGCAATTAAGTGTTTAAATGTGAAACCAGTATCAGTACCGAGGACATAATGGGAACTATGTAAGTACTAGGCTGTGTGTGATAGAAGCAGGAGTATATTTTTTAATGATAGTCTAGGCATATATTAGTAGGTATATAAAAAATGAAGCAAGTGTAAAAATCATGTAATTACTAACTTCAGGAAAAATAAAGTACTAGTAAAAATGAAATATAGTCATAGTATACTACTTGGCCCATAAATAAATAGTATTTATACCGACATAAAAATGTAAGCTTTTAATAGTGACTTAATCAGGTTTGTGCTAAAACTATAGAGCAGGGAGAGAGGGAGAGCAGAGGACATCTAAATCCTAAGCTTCTAAATCTCTAAAGACAAGATAAAATCTAAAGTTTAAAAATTAAAACATAGGGACGCCTTCATGGTTCAGTCAGTTAAGCCGCTGACTTTGGCCCAGATCATGATCCCAGGACCCTGGGATCAAGTCCTACACCTGGCTCCTCGCTCAGCAGGAAGCCTGCTTCTCTCTCTGCCTCTGTCTGCCACTCTGCCTGCTTGTGCTCTCTGACAAATAAATAAATAAAATCTTTAAAAGTCAAAACATAGTATAAACATGTTACTCAAAAATCTGGAGATAAATGACCGGAAAGACCAATTCAAGGAGTCAAAAATGACAATCTCTGAGGACTGGACTTGGGAGTAGAGATGAATGGGGAGAGGATTACTCTTCATTCTTAAATGCTTTCCCCATACTATTTGGCTTTTTTAACTGTATACCTTTACTACTTTATTTTATTTAAAGATTCTATTCATCCACTAGAGAGAGGGAATGAGCAAGGGGGAGGAAGAGAAAGCCTGATGGGGGACTCAATCCCAGGACCCCAAGATCATGACCTGAGCTGAAGACAGAAATTTAACTTTAACCAGGCACCCTATACCTTTATTACTTTAATAAAAATAAATAAAAAAAAGTGTTTGGTAGATGTGACAGAGACCATGAACTAATATCTTTTCAAGCTGCTCTGCAAGAAAGATAAATATAGACCGCTGTGCTGCAAGCACAAAGTAAATTTAAGTCACACAGAATCTGGACCCTTAGTCCTTCACTTTTGCTCAAACAGATAAAACAAAAACAAATATATTTGTTTTCTAAGCTCTAATTGTTTTTTTTAACTTCTTTTACCTTATTAAATTTTATCTCTAATGTAATGAAACTCAGTATGATTTAATTTTTGTCATACAGAAAAATGTTTTGGTTAAAAAAAAAAAGATTTAAATGCCAATTTGGCATTTAATGACCTTATCTTGCTTATATAAGAAACCTGAAACAAAATTCCTCCTGGGCAAAAGATTTAGGCTTAACAACAGGAAACCTGCATTACTTACCTACAAAAATGGAGCTATTCTTATAGGGGAGGGAGAAAAAAATAAAAGTATACTCAGAACGTCAAGGCAAAGACTGTTAATCAGGTCACCTGACTTCTAAGACGTGCAAGATTTTGTGCTAAACATTAAGAATCAAATTGGTCACTGTTCTTAATAGATAACAATGTACTGTGGGGGCCCTGCATGGCTCAGTCACTTAAGCATCTGACTCTTTTTTTTTTTTTTTAATTTATTTATTTGTCAGAGAGAGAGGGAGAGCGAGCGAGCGAGCACAGGCAGACAGAGTGGCAGGCAGAGGCAGAGGGAGAAGCAGGCTCTCTGCCAAGCAAGGAGCCCAATGTGGGACTCAATCCCAGGACACTGGGATCATGACCTGAGCCGAAGGCAGCCGCTTAACCAACTGAGCCACCCAGGCGTCCCAAGCGTCTGACTCTTGATTTCGTCTCAGGTCATGATCTCAGGGTGGTAAGACTAATCCTTTCGCTTGTTTTCGAATGTATCTTGAACATGACAGATTCCTCCAGGAATTTGCTAATAATCCAAATCAAGTCTCACCACATGAATAATTCTGTGTTCTTAATTACTACATACTTTGTAGTATGCCACTTTCAAATATTACATCATTAATATGACCAAGTGGGTACTGTCCAAGGTATCTAGAATGGTTCTGTGAAGTTTAGTCTTAGCTAACATCTCCACTTGAAGAAATTTGAACCATGTTCTCTGTTTACCTCATGCCTGAAGTCACAAGGCCTTTCTCTCTATCCTAACACTTTTTCCTAGGATTTCTTCCTTTGAATCAACACATTTCATTTCTACTAACATAATGTATGCATTATGATAAATTCCATAAGTTACTCATTAACTCTGAAATCAAATGCATTGGCTAAGATATACACAAATGATACAAAATCCAACACAAAAGATTTGCTTCTGATCACCACATACAAATTAGCTAGCAGAAATGCATTGCCCAATTCCCTACTTGTTGACCAAAACCAGGAATGGGACATGGATTACACACAAAATAACTATACCTTCAAATCTGGAGATTAAAGTTTCTGATGCATATACAACCGTTTCTGGAGAGGAGTAAAGGGGAATAGAGTCAGTTTGCCAATAAACTTATGTGGGCAAAGGCTGTAAAGAGCCTAATCACTTGCTCTAGGTACCAAATTCATCTCTATTTCAGAAAGTGCTATGGGATCTCCTGAAGCTAGAAGTTAGTTTGGATTTCTGTAAGTACAGAATATAATTTTTGGATAGGCTGACCTTGCATGTTATGCACACCTAACATTCAATAAACCTGGGCATATGATCAAGGGAAAGCTTAGGGAGTGATACGTAGATACAGGATTATAGTCAGTAAAGAAGGGATAACTGAAGCCACTGCAGAGGAAAAATGGTCAATGTACTGAAGACATACACCAGAAGAGAATTTAACTGAAAGGGTAAATAGAGGAAGAGGACAAAGAATCAGCGAAAACAAAGGAGAAAAGAATCCAGAAATAAAAAGAGAACAAAGTCACAGAATCCCCAAGAAAATGGTAGATAGGGGCTCCTGGGTAGCTCAGTCCATTAAGCATCCAACTCAATTTTGACTCGTGTCATCTCAGGGTGCTAGGATCAAGCCCCATTGTCAGGCTCTGCATTCAGCATGGAGTCTGCTGGAAGTTCTCTCTCTCTCCCTCTCCCTCCCCCTCTGCTCCTCCCTGTTCATGGACATTCCCTCTCTCTAAAATAAATAAATAAAATCTTAAGTGGAAAAAAAAGACAGTAGACAGCACTACAGCACTTAATAGGAACTCAATAAATATTTTTTGAATGAACAAGTTAATAAAAGGAAAAGGAGTCAGTAGTGGGTGGAATATAAAATGGTTCAGAGAAGTAAAGTAAAAGGAGTCATGAAAAGAGGGAAGATAGAAATATATAGTTTTGAAAATGTGCCCAAGTTTTTAACATAGTAAGTCCAAAATGTGCCTAAGTTTTTAACATGGCAAGTCCAAATAGCAAGGATTTGTTGTAAAGATAATTATGGGCATGGAAATATTTATAAAAAATGTACAATAATTTTAAAAAATAACCTACATGTCTAAACACAGAAAACTGGGTGGACTCTGAGAAACAAACTGAGGGTTGGGTTTTTTGGGGGTGGGGGTGGGATGAGCCTGGTGGTGGGTATTGTGCAGGGCATGAATTGCATGGAGCACTGGGTGTGTGTATAAACAATGAATTTTAGAACACTGAAAAAAATAAAAATAAATTTAAAAAAAAATTATGTATACATGAACATTTATAGGTATGACAGGATGATTCAAAATTAAATTAAAAATGCAGTGTTAAAACAATAAAACTCCTATTTAAAAAAATTACATCCAGCAAAAAAAATGAAAATTTTAGCATGAAGAGGATAATGGTAATTATTTCTAAGGAAAAGACTAACAACTACTGTTCTGTTTCCATTATTTTCTAATTATTCTATAAAAATAGGAATTCTTTGATTAAATAAGAATTTTCAATCCATTACTGATGTCAATAGTAATAGATCATCTGTTTTCTTCAAATTAAATATTATATATGTATTTATGTGTATAAGTACATGTGTATATAAAATCCAAAATGTGCATGGTTTTGTAGTCAGATTGTATCTAATTTCTGATACTAAAAAAGATTGCAAGAGATAATTTTAAAACTGCATATAACCAATGTTAATTAAATTTCAGTCTAGTTAGCATCTGGGTCACTGGGAATAAATAATTTTGTGATTTGCTGTGATGGGATATTAACACATATCTATGTTTGCTAAAATAACCACACTGGTTCTAAACTGGAAATTACTTTTTACTTTTCATCTTAAAGTCATCTTATAGGTCAGATTTTTTACAAAGAAGGTAATCATACATAAAACTGTTATAGTGTGGGGTACCTAGGTGGCTCAATTAGTTAAGTGTCTACCTTCAGCTCAGGTAATGATCCCATGTCCTGGGATCAAGTCCCACATTGAGCTTCTTGCTCAGCAGGGAGACTGCTTCTCCCTCTCTCTCTGCACCTCACTCCCTATTCCTGTTCTCCCTTGCCCTTTTTTTTCTCTTTCTCAAATTAATAAATAATCTAAAAAACAAAAACAAATAAAAAACCCTATTATACTGTATATATAATTTACTGTTGTGTGTAAATATAAAATAACTGAAAGAGCAAGTGATACATTTTAAAAGGTGTTCTATAAATAAAGATTTCAGAGCTTTTCTGTTTTTGTTTTTTAAGAAAACTAACAACATGCCACATTAGAGTTTTAAATAAAGAATGAATAAGTTATAGAACTATATTAACATTTATTTAACCATATTAAATTTTAATGTGTATATTTAATGAAGAGTTACTACATAAGATTTAAGTTGCTAGAAATGCACAATTCTAGAGTCTCAAATTAAAACCTAATTTGTAGTTTCATATAAACTATTAATACTGAATGATATAAATCTTTCTCCATGAAATACAATTTTAAACTGCAATAATGTAGGCATGAGCTTAACATTCCTCCAACCTAATGACAGTTAAGGATATCTTAAATTTGGGGTGCCTGGGTGGCTCAGTGGGTTAAAGCCTCTGCTTCTGGCCCAGGTCATGATCCCAGAGTCCTGGGATCGAGCCCCGCATCGGGCTCTCTGCTCCGCAGGGAGCCTGCTTCCTCTTCTCTCTCTCTGCCTCCTTGCCTACTTGTGATCTTTGTCTGTTGAATAAATAAATAAAATCTTAAAAAAAAAAGAATATCTTAAATTAGTAAGCCATGAGAGCAGGATCAAACTTTTCCAGGGTATGTGACATTAAAAGCAAAGGCAACAAAAGCAAATAAACAGGTGGAAGTATATCAAATTCAAAAACTTGCAGAGCAAAAGAAATCATCAACAAAATGAAAAAACTACCTACTAAATGAGAGAAAAAATTTGCAAATCATATCTAATAAGGAGTTTATAATATTCAAAATATTTAAAGAGTTTACATAACACCAAAAAAATTTTTAAAAATCCAATTCAAAAATGGGCAGGGGATCAGAATAGACATATTTCCAAAAATGACATATAGATGGCCAATAGCTACATGAATAGATGCTACCAGGGAAATGCAAAGCAAAACCACAATAGTATCACCTCACACCTATCAGAATGGCAGTACTGTTGGTGGGAATGTAAACTGGTGCAGTCACTGGGGAAAACACTATGGTGGTTCATCAAAAAAAATTAAAATAGAACTACATGATCCAGAAACTTCACTTCTGGGAACAAAAATATGAATCTGGAAAATATTTATGCATCCATGTTCACTAAAGCATTATGTACAATAGCCAACATATGCAAACAACCTAAATGTCCACCAATGGATGAATGGCTAAAGAAAATGTAGTATATATATATATATATTATGGAATACTATTTAGCCATTAAAAAATTGAGGTCTTGCCATTTGCAACAACATGGATGGACCTTGAGGGCATTAGATTAAGTAAAATAAGGCAGAGAAAGAAGTATTGTATGATTTAACATGTGGAATTCCAAAACAACCAAACTCATAAATACAGAGAATATACTGGTAGTTGCCAGAGGGGGGAGTGGGCTGTGGAGGAAATCTGTGACGAGAGTAAAAAACAAACTTCCAGTTAAAAAATAAATCAGTCATGAAGATGTAATTTATAGCATGGTGACTGTAGTTAATACTGCATTGCCTATTTGCAAGTTGCTAAGAGAGTAAATCTTAAAAGTTCTCATTACAAGAAAAATAGTTCTTAACTATGTATGGTGAGAGATATTAACAAGACTTATGTGGTGACCATTTCACAATATATACACAAATATTGAATCATGTCGTAACCTGAAACTGATATATATCAATTATATATCTCTATTAAGCCTCAACTTTGGAAAAGAAGATATTATAGAGGATCAGAACCCGAAGGTGCCTTAATTGTTGTCTGTAAAAGACAATGTTCAAGAAAATAATTTGCACCCCAAATTTTCAATAAATGTATAGCTTTCTTAAACAAATTTAAAAACTAACAGATTTAGCAAATATATGTTAACCAAATAACCAGTAAGTACCTAGCAATGTGGTGGACATGAAAGTCAAAGAAAATGATATTCCCTTAGTAAGTTTAAGTTTTAGTCAGGATGAGAAATAAATACCAAATCTGTGGGAATGACTATAAAGGCAAAGGACATAGAGGAAAAAGATAAGATAAAAGTATGCTATCATAAGTCATGAAGGAAGTAATTCATAAAGCAACCTTTGCCTTGAAGGATGAGTCAAGTTTTTATAAGATAACAAAAGTGAAAGCAATATTTAAGACAAAAATATAGGTATATAGGCAATAATAAACACTGTGATTGAGGAGATAAGAAGTCTAACCTATTAAGCATTAGTTCAGACTGAGGAAAGGTGGAAAATAATGAACATAAGAAAGGTGTAGATATATTATGGAACTCCCTAAGAGCCACAAAAGGAAGTATGGAACTCCCAGTTATTTAAAATTGGAAGGAGGGGAGTTTATAAGGATGTGTTTCTTTTCTGCATTAATTACCTCACTTTTTTATTACCTTAACGTCTGATTCCTCATTAGGTAGTAAGGTTAAAGAGAATGAGCACATCTTATTTACTCATCATTACATCTCCTACATCTAACACAGAGCATAACAAGCGCTCAATAAATATTGGCAGAGTAAATGAACTAGAGAAGAGTAAACTAACAAATTATAAATATTAATCTGCAGCCATATTAAAGAAGTGCTGCATATCTCATGTCACTACACTAAGCAACCTAGATTAATCTCCCTCCTGGGTAGAGAGGTAAGAAAGATCGAGGACTTAAGAAGGCAGGTTAGGAAATGAAAGAAGACCATCCTTCAACACAGGTGGACACAGGGAAGATGGGAGGCCAATGAGAGCATTAATGTCCTCATCTCTCACAGTAGAGAGTCAATCAATACTGTATAAAAGTGAAATATAATGTTCAAACCACTTGAAATATTTTACATAATCTTTTTTTCTTAAACTTAGAGGAATCTCTGGGGAAATAATTACCCCTGGAGTGAAAAAAAAAAAAAAACAGTTACTTGAAATTCAGCAATTTCTTCTCACTAGTTTTTCCTTTCCTATAAAATCCAGTTAGAATTTAAAATGGAAACTCTATTATGATTCCATTTTTTAAAACAATCTCCACATATCTATTCTTCTGTCTGTACATGCACAGAAAGATGTCCAGAATATTTCTCCTCAATGTTAATAATGTTACTTTCAGATAGGTACAGGGGATTAAGAATACACCACATATCTATTCTTCTGTCTGTACATGCACAGAAAGATGTCCAGAATATTTCTCCTCAATGTTAATAATGTTACCTTCAGATAGGTACAGGGGATTAAGAATACACTTACTTGATGATCACTAAGTACAGAACTGCTGAATCACTATATCGTACACCTGAAACTAAAGCATAATGCTGTATGTTAACTACACTAGAATTAAAACTTTTAAAAATAATGTTACTTTCAGAGTTAGGAAAAATGTCACTTAATGTGTTATAATTTAGTTTCCTGTGTTGGTTAATTTCTTTATAATAAAGATAAATCATTGTTTGAAAAGCAAACAAAAAAAGTTAAAACGACTTTCAAGACTGAGCTACCAAATAGCTGGTTGGGCCACTTGAGATGGAAACAGAAGATTTATTTTGTTTTGTTTGTTTTTGTGGGAGGAGATCCAAAAGTTCAGTTTTAGACATGTTAAGATGTCTGAGAAATGTATGAATTGAGACATCAAGAGAGAGTTGCATATTTGAACCTGGCAGCTCCAAATAATGACTTAGGTTAGGTATATAAACTGTGGGGCACCTACTGCCATACAGGATACTTAAAGGCAAAGATGTAAGTGGATGAATTTGGGGAGAAATAAAGAGGAAAGAAGTGCAACTGGGACAAAGTCCTGAGTATTCCATATTCCAGAGATTGCTAAGAGAGTGCAAAAGAGAAAAAATAGCAGCTATGGAAGTTTTCACAGAAGCAAAGAGAAGTCTTACACAGAAAGAAATGATCCACTATGTCAAATGCTGATAGTTACCGTAAGAGGAGAATTAAAAAGAGAAGAATCTATTACATTCATCAGAATAGAAGCTACAGGCAACTTGAGCAGGATGTATAATTCTGACCAAGTTATAAAGTCAATGTCAAATCTAAGTGGGCTGAGAAGTAAAGAGATGTGAGCAAGTGGGGACAGTTTATACAGATTACTTGGTATGGTGAGAGGAAGAGAAACAGGACAGTGACTTCAGAGATGGGAGGTCAAGAGAAATTTCTTTTTGAGTGTGCTTCATTGTAAGATAAAACATGTAGAGGCATGTCTGCACCCAGATACCAAAATGAGAAAAGGACAGGCTAGAAGCAGAAACAAAGGATAGGAGGGCTAATCAAAGGAGCAACCTTCTTAGATATTAGTCACTTACAATACAAGATTTTTAGGATCTGAATAAATAAAAATTTGAAATTTACAGAGAATGTGATACTATTAAAAAGTGAAAATCCACATTTCACTGAGTCCTGCATTAGCCTCATCTAAGTGCTGTGGCAAACCTACAGAAACTGTATTAAACTTACTGGTATTCAGAGGGGAAAAAAGTGAATGGAACAAGCAGTGATAAGTATACAAGGCAAAAACATTCATGAGATGAACTATTGAGGGGAACAGTATAATAAAGGTACAATTAGAAACAAAACCATTGTAGAAAGTAAAGAAAATGATACAGGTAAGAATTAAAAAAACAGAGAATCACAAGATTTATAGAATACAAAGGCTTGATATAAATTATCACTATTGGGCCCCAATGACCAACACTAGACTAAAATTAGTAGAAGACAGTAAATTATCTAATCTCAAAAGTATGATTTAAAAATATAACTGAGTAGGGACGCCTGGGTGGCTCAGTTGGTTAAGCAGCTGCCTTCGGCTCAGGTCATGATCCCAGCGTCCTGGGATCGAGTCCCACATCGGGCTCCTTGCTCGGCAGGGAGCCTGCTTCTCCCTCTGCCTCTGCCTGCCACTCTGTCTGCCTGTGCTCGCTCTCTCACTCGCTCTCTCTCTGACAAATAAATAAATAAATAAAATCTTAAAAAAAAATAAAAATAAAAATATAACTGAGTATATGAACATGAATTTTGAAATACAATGAAACAAACATACTGTCAAAGAAAAACTTGCTAAAAACCCACAAAAAATAAAATACAAACTTTTCCTCAGAAAGTGATTTGGTCTTTTTCTCTCTCTTATTGCTGATACTATAAACATAGCAAATTACTTGGTGGCATGTAGAAGACTACTGGGGTACTGAAAGAATGAAAACAAAATTTACTTCCTAGTTAAACACAAAAATCATAAAAAGCAAGAAGATATAAAGAAATACATGAAGTAATACTGCTACTACATCTATTATGAGCATTTTTATAGTGCTTGCTACATGCCAGGGACTGTCAATAAGTCCTAGTTTTTCTTATGCAATTCTCATAATAGTTCTATGAGGAAAATAATACAATTTTCTTCCATTTTACAGATGATAACTGAGATCCCAACTCATACAACTAGTAGAGAGCAAGCAAGTCTTGACTCTAGAATCCATGTTGCTAATCTAATCACCATAGTACACAACACTATTACACATATGGACAATGCCATGGCAAATTTTCTCCTGTAGAACAGAATGATTCCATTTGGATATTGCACTACATTTGAAAAATGCACATGCTATGTAAATTAATATATTTTATTCCCAGAGGTATTTTACTTCTTGGATGGCTTTTTACATGACTTAAAATCCCATTATTATTTTTTTTAACAGAAATACTAGGGAAAAATAGTGTTCTTTATAAAAAAAAAAAATTCACTCACTATACCAGTTAAAAAGAGGCCAAAATCTATATTCTATAACTACAAAACTCAGAAATATACTTGCTATGTAGAAGAAGTTCTACTGAGTAGATTTTTCCTAGTATTTTTCATCATCGTTTCCTATATGATGTATCTGATGCTATACATGATAAGTTTAATGTGAAAATACATTTGAGATAGAGGACACATGAAGAACTAAAATAGCTACAGTTTTTCTACCTTCTTTGAATGAAAAAGTCCAAAAATGAAACTCAGCTATTAATGGTAAAAAAAAAAAAAAAAAAAAAAGTTTGAGTTTAAGATCTGTAATATATACTACCATCACCAGAGATTCTAATTTTAGAAAAGTGACTGCTTTATTTCTTAGGTAGAGCATTCTCACTGACGCCCTCCCTGTTGGCTGAAAAGGTTATTTTGCAAGTGGAAAGAAAAAAAAAAAAAGAATCACAAACCTATGAAAATGGAAAATGGCTTTAATTCGGCTAGTTTTCAAAGTGGTAATTTATAGGTAGGAAAACAAATTATAGGTCCGTATATGACCAAAAAGTTTTAAAGCTTGTAAAGACTGAGGTTAAGGAGTAACAGTTAACATCAAGGAACATAATTTGAGCCTCCAGACAGATCATGAATTTTCAGGCCTCTCTCAACTCTCTATTACAGAAAGAGTCCCATCAAATACCAATACAGGGAAGCCCCAGTTGACTCCTGAGTAAACTGAAGAGTCTGGAAAAAATGCCTAATTTTAAAGAGGCATTTGTAATATAAATCAAACAAATGTGGAAGACATGGTACTAATACAGAACCTAAAGGTAGACAAAGCAATTATATAAAAACCTAATACCTATATTTATTTTGTCTATAAAGTTATCATTTACCTTTAAACATTCTTTAAAAATTAGCTCATTTTAAATACTTTTTGAAAGTATACAGAACATATGCTTAACCGTTTCTACAAGATAGAAAATGTACCTCAAATAAAATTTAGTGCCTTACCTTAGACCAAAGATGTGTGATTGTTCATAGTTGAATAAAGAACGAATCTTAGCTTCTGAATTCAAAATTATAAGTCTATCTATAATATCCTGAAAAAGAAAGACTTAGAGTGAGACTGTGGTTGACTAAAAGGATAAAAAACAACAACTACAACAACAACTCAAGAAAGATTAAGATTTATGGTTCTCAAACTTGGCTTTATATTTGATCACTTAAGGAGCAATTAAAAAAAAATTACCAATGCCCAAGTCTCACCATTAGAGATTCTGAATTAATTGGTCTTGGTGTGTCTGAGCATTAAGATTTGTTAAAGTTTGTGAAAAAAGATATCTCATGTTTAGCCAAAGTGGAGAATCACTAATTTCTACCTCATTCTGGTACTGTGTGAGCAACTTATGCAACCAGCTAAATACTGACCAAACTGTTAAAAAAAAAAAGTAAACTACTTTGAAAAACAAATATGAAATCTACAAGTGTGAAGCATGAACAGTGGATTTGAATAGTTTTATCTAGTAGCTGAAACTTTGTTGATAGTCTCTACTCATGTAAATCAGTGGTTTCCAACCCTGGTTGAACACTGGAATCACCTAGAGAACTTTTTAAAAAATTATATATACATGTGTTGGGGCCGATTCCACGTTAAAACCTGTTAAACCCCTAGGGCCTGCCTGGGCCTACTTAGCCATGGTGACTCCATGTTGCCTAGGTAGACATTTTGTTGTTTAATAAATGCTTCAGCAGTTACTGATATCAGTTCCAGATAACTGTTGGTAAAACATACACCTAAAACAAGGCCATTTTGTTTATATAGGTTCCAGGTAACTGTTACTAAAACACACATCTAAAACAAGGCCACACAGGTAGGAGACATCCAATCAGCCAAAGCCACATACATAGAGGTCTGCAGTTGTGCCCTATAAAACTAGCCTGTAAGACCAAAGTGGGGGTCGCTCTCTTCAGAGGCAGCCCTGGCTAGTCAGTCTAACTTCTAATGCTTGGCATAGAATAAGGCTTTGCATAACTTTCACTTTGTCTCAGTCTCGTTCCTTTGATAATGGACCCAACATTTGGGGGCTCATCTGGGATCAAACGACGAGAACTGAGCCAGCATCAGAATTTCTGGGAAAAGCCTCCGGAGGTAAGAGCTCCAGATTTTATTGTGAGATCCGGTCTGTCTGTCTGGTTGCAGAGCTCCAGGGTATGGCCCACCGGGGAGAAGCTTGACGCAGCCATGCTCCCCAGGGCTGGAGTGGATGTGGGGATGCCCCATCCCTCTTCTGGTAGATCACCAAGGGGTTCGAGTCCTCCTAGGTGGTCAGGGGACTGAGAAAATCCCCACCAGCAGCAGGTTCCAGGTAAGGGCCACTGGCTCTGTGGTTGTCTTTGTCTTGTCTTTTTGTTGTCTGTTCTGTTGCTGGTTTCTAGGGGACTGAGAAAATCCCCACCAGCAGAAGGTTATGGGTAAGGGCCACTGGGTCTGTGGTTGCCCGTGTCTTGTCTTTTTGTTGTCTGTTGTGTTGTCTGTTATGTTTGAAGAAATGGGACAGAGAGTAAGAGGACTCTGACTTTCATCTCTCCATTCCTCCTTATAGATGCGAGACTTCTCCCTTGCTCATTTCTTATGTTAATGGCTATAACTGGAGCCAACTGTGGTTAGTCTAACTCAAGACAGAGACTTTAAGGAATATTCCCAAGCAGCTGCCAAAACTCCCTTTGTTTCAGGGAAGTTCCTTGCCTTCTCTGGCCCGACCTGGACTGCCTAGCCTAGCCCCTCCCCCTTGCTGGCAGAGCCTTCTGGCAGCACTTTGTTCTTCTGTCTCCCTCTTCTGTTTCTGCACCAACTTGGGTGCGGCCTGCATAATTGGCCTCTAGACAATCCTCGGTGCTTCCTGCACCACGGCTCCTTCACTCTTCACTGTCAAGGAACAAAAAGAGCAGCCCCTGGACCCAACACCCCCCCACCGCAGATCTTCCCACCCGTGTCTCAGGTAAACATTCAAAATGGAGTGGGCCCAGGTGGAATGTAAATCAGAATTTAAACTAAGTTAAGTTTGTTGGTTTAATTAAGGTAGACATGTCTTTACAGTTACAGCAGTAAATGTGAAACTTCAAACTTTACTGAAAGTCAAATAAGTTCATGTTATTTGTTAAAATCTGTTAACAAAGAAATAACTGAACTGATGATTAATTGTCTGTCTCAAAGTTTTAATGAGTAATTGTTAAAGTAGCTTTCAAAGTCTTTGGTAACCTGAAACTTTAAAGGTTTGCTTGGATGACAAATGGAATTAAATTTGTTGGACATCTAGGTCTTAACCAAATAGGATAAAATACTAACGCATTAATTACTAGAACCAGGTTTGTGCTTTTGACTTCTTACTGCAAAAAAATATTTAAATCTGTTGGTAAACATGTTTTGTGCTTAACTGAGTCATAAACTTGCCATCTACAGAATTCTGTTGTAACTGTTCACAACAGTTCTAGCCATCACTAGAGATTAAAGTGTTTCTAAGAATAAAAATTTCTGCTAACTGTAACTAAGACTGATGAAAGTAAGAAAAACAACCCTATATGTAAAAAGTAGGAAATACAAAAAAAAACCAACATAACTGGAAATACATTTTGTTAAAGATAAAAGGTAATTCTGTCCTAAATGAGATAATTGTTTGGAAAAAAAAAAAAATGGCTTGGGACAAAACCTAATGCAAAAAAGTTGCAAAAGGTTTGTGAAGAAAAATCTTCAAAAAAGAAATTTTAGGTATAGTCAGGACGGACTAAGATTAAAATGAATTTTTAAATGTAGCATATCAGAATGATATGCTACACATGAAATGACTCCATGTATTCTAGACTACCAAAAAAAAAAAAAAACAACAACGCCATTAAGGTTTTTATTAAAAGTTTTAATGTTGCTAAAAAACCAGAGGAAAGGCAGTTGACTGATAACTGATAGTAAGTTTAGAAAAACTGTACACACACATAAAAAGAGGGCCTACGAGAGTAAGTAGTTTTGTATTAAAATAAAAATGTCTGGTTGCACCAGAACTTGAAAGGAAATAATAAAAGGTTTTTATTTGAGAGTATTTAGTAAGTTATAGAAGGCTTGGGGAAAGTGACCTTTATTTGCCTTGGTTTATAGGTTTGAAAGAGAACAATGAAATATGTTGGAAATTTAACCATATTAGATCAGTTTTGATGGATGTATTCACAAGAAGAGAAAAAAGACTAATAAATCTTTTCCTCTAAAATGTTTCTGTTCAAATGAGGCACAGTATTTAAAAAAGAAAGACTAAAGCCCTGTGTCATGGCAAATCGATATTGGCGATCCACTCAAGTAAATGTTGACTATTATGTAAACTAAAAAAAACTGGTATAAAAAAAAAAACTGCTTTCTCTCTGTTCAAAAAGACAAAGTTTTCTTAGATTAATTGATCTGCTATTAAGAAGAAAATATAAATGGTTTTCTCTTTGCCTGCCCAGAGAAACCAGTTTCTATGTTTTGTTTCATCCGTAATCCTATTTAGTCATGTGCTTTAAAACTTAGATTTTAACAATTGTCAACAAGATTTAAATTGTAAATGAGATCTCTTTGATTCATAAGGCTCTTCCTTGGTATGCTAAGTTACTCAGAAAGTACTGCTGGGCCAATGATAAACCTTGGGTTACATTTGGGTAAATGCTATAACTATTATAGAAATTCTACGCATTTCCTAAAGTTTTAACTTTTTGATAAGGTCATCGCTTGATATTGTAATTATTGAAATGTTATGTGTCACAGAAGTAACCTGATTTTCTTGCCAGTTAAACTGTAAAACCATATCTATTCTGAGTTTTTGTCACTTATAATTGTTTTAATTCTCTTGTAAAATAAGTTTTACCTTAAAGGAGATTCATATAAAGAACTTTTAGGACAAAATACAGGTATTCAATATACTAAACTAAAATGGGTAAGAATTTCCAGAACTAGTAACATGGGACCTTGATCCCCGGTGAATGGAGGATTACTGCCCAAAGGAACCCCCCGACTGGAATCCAAACTCTGATGAAGGTAAGGAGAGCCTACGTTTCTATTGCAGACTCTACTGGGAGGCCTCCATGTGGCTGCGAGGAGACCCATAAATTTATCTAAAATTAGTGCAGTGACTCAAGGTAAAGATGAGTCTCCAGGGGCTTTTCTAGAAAGGCTTACGGAAGCCTATAAAATGTATAGCCCGATCGACCCTGACGCACCCAAAAATCAGAGGGCAATAAACCTTGCCTTTGCCAGTCAGTCAGCCCTAGATATAAGGAGAAAACCAGAAAATTGAAGGATTTGAAGGGAAGAATTTGACTGAGTTAGTGGGAATAGCAGAAAAGATGTTTAACAACAGAGATACCCAAAAAGATGAAAAACAGACTAGAAAAATGGTTAAAGTTTTGGCATTACATGAGGCGGGGAGGAAAAGAGAAAGAGGTCAATGGAAAGGGAAAAGGCAGGTAGGAGATGGTCAATGGAAAGTAAAGCCTAAGTACAGAGAAAGCTGGTGGGAAGCCTTAGCTTCAGATCAGTGTGCTTACTGCAAGGAAAGAGGACACTGGGCCAAGGAGTGCCCCAAAAAGAAGACGGCAATGCTGGCCACCAGAGACTGAAGAGACCATGGTTCAGAGCTCCTCCCCGAACCTCGGGTAAAAACTGAGGTGGAGGGGAAATCAATTGATTTTTTGATGGACACGGGAGCCCAATTTTCATCATTACTAGAGCCTATGGGAAAACTATCTGGAGAGGAAGTCTGGGTACAAGGGGCAAATGGCACAGAAAGACATAAATGGACAATGGAAAGGACTTTAAATTTGGCCTCAGGAATAGTCAAACATCGATTCTTAGTCCTCCCTAATGCCCCGTATAACCTGATGGGAAGAGATCTCCTCCACAAGCTGCGGGCAGGCATTCAGTTCTTGGAAGGAGACATGACTGTGACTTTGGGACAACCCACTATGCAGATGCTTGTGGCAGCCGTAGATGAACACCTCCTTTACGAGCCAGTCTCAAAACCAGAGGAGACAGGGGAGGGAGGCCTTCTCCAAACCCTACAAGTCGAATTTCCTGAAGTCTGGGCAGAAGGGAAGCCTCCTGGCCTGGCCAAAGGATGGCCTCCAGTAGTGGTACAGTTAAAAGCAACGGCTACGGCTGTTCGAGTCCGGCAGTACTCCCTCCCCTGGGAAGCAAAGGAAGGGATCAGAAAACACGTTAACCGCCTCTGAGGAGATGGGATCCTAGTTCCTTGCAAGTCTCCATGGAACACAGCTTTGCTTCCCGTCAAAAAGGCTGAAACTGGAGAGTACTGACCCATTCAGGACATGCAGGAAATCAACAAACAGGTTAAAGATATCCACCCGATGGTCCCTAACCGCTATACCCTACTCTCCCTCCTGGGCCCCAAAAGAACTGTGTATACCGTCTTAAATCTCAAGGATACATTTTTCTACATACCTTTGACAAGGGAGTCTCAGTCCCTCTTTGCTTTTGAGTGATCCAACCCACAGAAAGTGTTCCAAGGCCAGCTCACCTGGACAAGAACAAACGCCCATGTGACGGGGTATCAGCCCCTCCTCCTCAACGAACCGGAAGTGACTTTCCGGCCCACAGTGGTGCTAAATCCAGCCATGTTGCTGCCAGAGGAGCTGACTGACCACAGCACTTGCTAATAGCATCTGAGAACTATGAGTCATGCTTGTAGGGGACAAGCCACTTGTTTAGGCTTTGATCTCCAAGAGGGAGTACGTACACTGTCTGAGTCCTGGAAACAGGTAATCAACTGATACCCCCGCCCCAGCCACACAACTGCGGAGAGGTCCTAACCCAGGTCACAGGAATAAGACCAAATCTCAGAGACACTCCCCTCCCAGATGGGAGATGACTCCGTTCACAGACGGGAGTAACTACCGCCGATGAAAAGAGGTATGCCGGGGCTGCGATGGTTTCTCCTGAGCAGGAGCTCTGGAAAGTGGCCCTGTCACACATCTATACGGACAGCAGGTACGCCTTTGCTACTCTCCATATACATGGGACTATTTATAAAGAAAGGGGCCTATTAACAGCAGAAAGAAAAATTTAAATTAAAAACAGAGAAAAAATATTGATTCTCCTCCAGGCTATTTGGGACCCGAAAGCGGTGGCCATTATGCATTGTCTGGGGCACCAAAAGGGGACTGATCTGGTTTCAAAAAACAAAACAAAAACAAACAAAAAAAAACCAACAATTAGCAGATCGAGCCACAAAACAAACAGCCTGAGAAATGGCACAAGAACTGGTTATACTCCTGGCTCCAGCCCTACCAGAAAAACCAGACTCTTTAGATAAAGATTTAAAATATTTACAAAAATGGACTAAATTAGACTATAAAGGGGATTGGACTAAAACTAAAACAGGAAAGGTAATTCTTCCTCGAAGACTAGAAAAAAAATTAGTAAGCCAAATTAGGGCACTCATTTAGAAACATACAAACTTAAAAAAACTCATGGACAAGCAGTTTCAGGTATCTAAATTAAGGCGTATGGCTCTGGATGTGGTTGATGGATATGCTCAATATCAGGCAGTAAATGCGGAAAAAAACTAGGATGAAAAAGAGAAAAAGGTAGAAAACCAGGAGTTTATTGGGAAGTGGATTTCACAGAGATAAAATGAAGAAAATATGAACACAAATATATGTTAGTTTTTACAGATACGTTTTCAGGCTGGGTAGAGACTTTTTCCGCCAAACATGAGATGGCAGAAATAGTAGCTAAAAAAGCTACTAGAAAAAATAATTCCCAGGTCTGGGCTGCCTCTCGTGATCAGGTCAAACAACAACCCTGCATCTGTGAGTTCAGTCTCACAGACATTGGCCAAGGCCATAGACACTAGTTGAAAACTACACTGTGCCTACCGGCTCCAGAGTTCCAGAAAAGTAGAGAGAATAAACTGGACTCTTAAAGAGACCTTGACAAAGTTAATTCTGGAAACTGGCGGTCGATGGGTAGATCTCCTTTCCTTCTCCCTCCTTAGGGCACGATGTACACCCTACTTAAACAAGATTACCCCATTTAAAATAATGTTCAGAAGATCCCCTCCACTCTGCCCATGGCTACAAGAGGTTGCCCTAGCGGAAATGACTGATCAGTCTGTACTCTAGTCACTGCAGGCACTAAAGTCTGTCCTAAAAAGAGCCCACGCAGGGATCCAAGCTGCCTACACTAAGATGGAGAAGGAGGTGACACCACATCCTTACCAACCCGGAGACTTGGTTTGGATACGCTGCCACCGAATAAAAACTTGAAGCCTCGCTGAAAGGGACCATTCATTGTCATCCTGACCACCCCCACGGCAGTAAAAGTAAAAGACATCAGGACCTGGATTCACACGTGTCACACCAAACGAGCCAAAAGCAAGAACACCCCCCAGAAATGGGAGCCACTGCCGGTGGACCCCACCAACTGTGAACTAAAACTAAGACTCAAAAGGGTTTCATAACTTGGTCACTTTTAACCCTGTTCCTATACAGCAGCAGCCCTAAACATCGGCCTAAAACAGCCCAATGGACCATAATAGTCCCTACTGTCTTCACTAACTTCCTTAAGGCCCCCACCGGAGACTGGTTTGCTTGCAGTTCAGGAAGAGTCAAGGAATTGACTAATCTCCAAAGAAAAGGGGGAAATGTTGGGGCCGATTCCATGTTAAAACCTGTTAAACCCCTAGAGCCTGCCTGGGCCTACTTAGCCATAGTAACCCCATGTTGCCTAGGCAGACATTTTGTTGTTTAATAAATGCTTCAGCAGTTACTGATATCAATTCCAGGTAACTGTTGCTAAAACACACACCTAAAACGAGGCCATTTTGTTTATATCGGTTCCAGGTAACTGTGACTAAAACACACATCTAAAACAAGGCCACACAGGTAGGAGACATCCAATCAGCCAAAGCCACATACATAGAGGTCTGCTGTTGTGCCCTATAAAACTAGCCTGTAAGACCAAACGGGGGTCGTTCTCTTGGGAGGCGGCCCTGGCCGGTCAGTCTGACTTCTAATGCTTGGCATAGAATAAAGCTTTACATAACTTTCACTTTGTCTCAGCCTCGTTTCCCTGGCCGATCAGTCTAACTTCTAATGCTTGGCATAGAATAAGGTTTTGCCTAACTTTCACTTTGTCTCAGTCTCGTTCCTTTGATAACGGACCCAACACATATACACTTATGACTAATGCCCAGGCTCTATCTACCCCAGACCAATTAAGTTAATATTCTTGGGGGTGTGATTTTGACATTAATACCCTTTAAAAGATTCCCAAGTTGTTACAACGTGTAGCCAGGCTTAAAAATCATGATGCAAGTGCAGGGAGAACCTGAGGACCCAGGTGCCACCAGCCATCCCAAACCCTGACAATGTAACCCTACTATGCAATTTTGAGCACTCTCTAAAAGTCTTTCTTTTTAGAATGCCTTGCTTTGTGTAGATCTTTGGGTTTAGGCTTAAGAAATTTATTCATAGATGAATACTTGTCTCTCTCATTGTTCATTTTTTTTTTTTTAAGATTTTATGTATTTATTTGACAGACAGAGATTACAAGCAGGCAAGAGAGGCAGGCAGGGAGAGAGAGGAGGAAGCAGGCTCTCTGCGGAGCAAAGAGCCCTATGCGGGTCTTGATCCCAGGACCCTGGGATCATGACCTGAGCCGAAAGCAGAGGCTTAACCCACTGAGCCACCCAGGCGCCCCATCATTGTTCATTTTCTTGACCAAGAAACTTGCTACACCCCAGTGAGTTCTAATGGAAGACATTTCTGTGACCAATAGGTTAAAAGGAAGGTTTTGCCAGGGAGTAAATATCTACAGAGG
This sequence comes from Mellivora capensis, assembly GCA_004024625.1. Taxonomy (NCBI): domain Eukaryota; kingdom Metazoa; phylum Chordata; class Mammalia; order Carnivora; family Mustelidae; genus Mellivora; species Mellivora capensis. The sequence goes on from PISX010017068.1 coordinate 38,688, forward strand.
TCTACATAGATGATAGTACAAATGTCATATCATCAAATAAATAAGAAGCATGGAAATGACTTTGCAAGGCTGGGGAAATAAGCTCTTAAAATTTGAAAAACACAAATCAAAACACAGTAAAAACTGGATTTTGTGCCAACTTGTATAGTAAAAATTTATACCTAACACTTAGGAATGCATTTATTATTCTTATATGGATAGCCTGTAAAAATGTGTTAAGTACTAACACAAAAGTTTATAATCAGCAAACATTATATAAACTGCCTAACATGAAGAATAAAAACATTGCCATCTTAAAATCTGTCATTTTGTCTGCTTCTAGCTGGGCACTCCTCTTTCAAACTTTATGACAGAACATGAACTAAGGGGTGCCTGGGTGGCTCAGTGGGTTAAAGCCTCTGCCTTCGGCTCAGGTCATGATCCCAGGGGCCTGGGATTGAGTCCCGCATCGGGCTCTCTGCTCAGCAGGGAGCCTGCTTCTCCGTCTCTCTCTGCCTGCCTCTCTGCCTACTTGTCATCTCCATCTGTCAAATAAATAAATAAAATCTTAAAAAAAAAAGAACATGAACTAAGTAATTCATTCATATTCCCAGCTTCACATTCAGATTCTCAATAATTTATCCACTCTCTTCCTTTTCCTAATCTCTCCTTTGACAGTCCTGATTAGGCACAGTGACAGAGCCATGGAGCTCTCCTGGACTTGTCTAGGCACCTGGATACTATTAAGTAGTCCCCATATATATGGAGAAACTTGTTTGCCAGGTGTTCCTTCAAATAGATAGATATTTTTACTGCTAAAAATACTTTAAGAAATTATCCCTATTTTATCATAATCTTCACAGATTAATCTAGAATTATGTATCACTGGCCTTCTCTTATCTGAGAGAAGAGAATCTGCCCATCAGTTCTATGATCGTAGCTTTTGGAAGGATTAATATGGACTTCTCTTCATTAGTAGGATATCAGTATAGGTGACTGAAATTTGTCCAACTATCTGGATACTAGGCTCAGACTGACAGACAGTGACACTTTGGGACTCTATAAAGTTCTAGTTCCAAATGCAAAGTACTAGATATTTTAAGAATAAAAGAGGTAGAGAATATATTACCAGCAAGCTAATAGAAGAGTAGATTGCAGTGATCTATCAATGATAATGCATTTTCAGAGAACAAATGTTACGGTAAATAATTTGTTCTTTAAAGAGGATTACATTGATGGATCACCACTTCAGGAAGAAAATGAAACTCCTGGGAAGCCTGCCTTATGGAGAACTTTGGTTTCTAAGCACTGCAACATGTGTCAATAAGGCAGTTAGTTTTCTAAATCAAGCAGCATCTTCCTAACAACGAGCTGGTGGCAAGTAAGGCCTGGGACTCAAAAAAACAAAAACAAGTCTGAAATTCTTTTTAAAGGATACTTCCCAACTAGAAAATACACTCAGTGATCTAGTAGGCCAGAATGAAACCAAAACTAGGAAAACAAAGGAATATCCATTCACACAAATACATACATGTCTGAGTGCCTGCTGTTTACAAGTGTCCCAATGGTCATGTGTGTGTTACCGGACTCTTTTCACTTCAGAAAGGGATAAGTGCAAGGTAAGGGACAGATCAGTTATAATGCCAATACCCCAGCACCTGCACCACTATGAGTGGCTTGTGACTGGTTACCCCATGAACATCCTCAAACAAAACTCAACCTTCAAGGTTCCTCCTTGGGATTTTTCAAGTGAGAGGGCTCTTAATCCATTCTGGCTGCTGTAACAAAAGTACGATAGACTGGGTGGCTTATAAACAACAGAAAATTTATTTCTTTTCTTTTTTTTAATTTTTTTAAAGATTTTTATTTATTTATTTCACAGAGAGAGATCACAAGTAGGCAGAGAGGCAGGCGGAGGTGGGGGAAGCAGGCTCCCTGCCGAGCAGAGAGCCCGATGTGGGACTTGATCCCAGGACCCTGAGATCATGACCTGAGCCGAAGGCAGAGGCTTTAACCCACTGAGCCACCCAGACACCCCGAAATTTAATTTCTTACACTTCTGGATGCTGAGAAGTCCAAATTCAAGGCAACAGATTTTGTGTCTGGCAAGGACCCATTTTCTAGTTTTTAAATAGTCATCTTTTCATTGTGTCCTCACATGGCAGAAGGGGTAAGAGATTTCTCTAGAGTCCATTTTTTTTCAATTATCCATAACCACACCTCGGATAAACCTCATTGGCTACAATACTGCCACTGTGCAAAACTAGAGTCTATATGTTTTTAAAGTACTAATCACTTTCTGAAGGCCCACCCCCAAATATCACATTGGGGATTAGGTTTCAACACATGTATTTTGGGGGTACACATTCAGTCTAGAGGAGTGAAGGAGAGGAAAAGGCTACTCTCCTGTTTTGTAACCTACTGAATTACACTGTGACCCCAACAAAAGATATGTCCACATCCTAATCTCTGGAACCTATGATTGTTACCCTATTTGGAAAAAGAGTGTTTGTACTAGGTAATTAAGAATTCTGAGATAAGATCATCCTGGATTAACCCAAGTGGGCCCTGAGACTATGACAAGTATCCTTAGAAGGGAAAGACAAAGGGAGATTTAAGACAGATGAGGGAGAAATCCTTGTGAAGATGGAGGGCAGAAACAGAAGTTATGTTAGCAAAAAGACATGAAATGCCTGGAACAACCAGAAGCTGGAGAAGGCAATGAAGAATTCTCCCCTGGAGCCTTTAGAGGGAATGTGTCCCTATTAAAACCTTGATTTTAGACATCTGGCCTCCAGAACTGTAAGAGAATAAATTTCTGTTGTTGTCATCTACCCAGTTTGTGGTCATTTGTTATGGCAGCTCTAGAAAACAATGACAAGAGGAAATGGTGAAGATATCAGTACAAAGTAACAGGTAGTCCTGTGTAATCTCCTATAGAGAACACCATCTGGAGAAGAAAACACTAATGACAATTATACCAGGCAGTTCTACAGCATTTATTATCTGCCAAGCAGTGACTTGAACTTTCATATTTCATTTAACTATTACAATAACCCTGGGACAGGAACACTACTGTTCTCTTTTAACAGAAAATTAAAGTTCATACTATCTGAAGTCACATGGTTTGTAAAAGGCAGAACTGGATCTAATCCAGGCAGTCTGGCTTCAGAATACAAACTCTTAACCACTACACTATGCATAGCTTTCAATAAAGCCAAGATAGGCAGTAACAGGACAAGATGACAGACAGACAAATGTGAATCTACCTTCGAAGTTCTACTTCTACTTGTCCTCGTTTTTTGTTTTGTTCTTTGCTCTTGTGGCACAATGAAGTCCACAAATATTTAATTTAGCATATATTGCACACCTACTGTGTGCCAGGCATTATGCTAAATACTGCAAACATATTCTCAGGGTTGAAAAGAGCTCAAAGATTACGTGCTTCAACCATCCAATAGGTTCTTAGATCTGATCTGCAGTATCTCCACCAAGAAGAACACAAAATAAGGAACTCAAAGAACCCCAAGGTAGCTTATCCAGCTTTTGGTCAGCTCTGACAATTAGCAAATTCTCCCTTAGGTTAATTCACTGTTTACACTCCTTGGTTGTGCAAAGGGAACTATAATCAGCTATCACCTCTTATTAAGAACAGGGAATACTGGGGGAGGAGTCAAGATGGCGGAGCAGTAGCAGGCTGAGACTACATCAGGTGGCAGGAGATCAACTAGATAGCTTATCAAACCATTGCGAACACCTACAAATCCAACGGGAGATCGAAGAAAGGAAGAACAGCAATTCTGGAAACAGAAAATCGGCCACTTTCTGGAAGGTAGGAACGGCGGAGAAGTGAATCGAAAGCGACGGGAGGATAGACCACGGTGGAGGGGCAGGCTACCAGCAAGCGGCGGAGCACGGTAGCACTAAATCGGGACTTTTAAAAGTCTGCTCCACGGAGGGACATCGCTCCAGAGGCTAAACCGGGGTGAAGCCCACACGGGGTCAGCGTGGCCCCAGGTCCCACAGGGTCACAGAAGGATCGGGGGTGTCTGAGTGTCACAGAGCTCGCAGGTATCGGAGCGGGAAGTCGGCTACAGAGACAGAGCCAAGGAGTGAGCTCTCAGCTCGGGGTTACCTTGAACCGGTCGCAGGCTGGGTGAGCTCGGAGCGTGGCCAGAAACGAGGGAGATGGGAGTGGCCAGGGCTTTTCTATGAGCGCGCACTGAGGAGTGGGGCCCCGAAATCTCGGCTCCTCCGGCCGGAGACTGGGAGGCCGCCATTTTCATTCCTGTCCTCTGGAACTCTACGGAAATCGTTCAGGGAACAAAAGCTCCCGAAAGCGAAACTGAGCAGATTACTTAGCCACGTAAGGGCGGGGCAGCTCTGCCTCGAGCAAAGACACTTGAGAATCACTACAACAGGCCCCTCCCCCAGAAGATCAAAAGAAATCCAGCCAAGACCAAGTTCACTTAACAAGGAGAGCAGAGGAACTCCAGAGGAGGAGAAAGCAAAGTGCGAAATTCATGGCTTTCTCCCCATGATTCTTTAGTTTTGCAGTTAATTCAATTTTTTCTTTAATTTTATTTTTTTTCTTTTTCTCTTTTTCTGCTAAGTTTTTTTTTTAACTTTTACCCTTTTCTTATTTTAACATTTTTAACTAGTTTATCTTAACAATACCTTTTCCAAAAAAAAATAATCTTTTTTGAACCTTCATTATTATAGTCATATTTTATTCTTCATAGTATTTAACTTTATTTTTTGTTTTCACATAAGGGTTTTTTATTCTAAAAAATTTGGGGTACAACATCCTCTGGTGGATCAAAAGACACCCTAAATCTAGCTCCAGGCTTGTTCTAGTCTCCAGCATGAGCAAATTATCTCCATTTTCTCTTTCTTTATTCTCCCAAACAACTTAATCAACTCCCTTTTTTTAGAAATTAAAAAAAAAATTTTGTTTTTCATCGTTATAGGCATATTCCATTCCTTCACTGTGTTTACTCTTATATACATTTTTCATTCTTTAAAATTTTGGGAGGTACTTTCTTCTAAGAGACCAAAATACCCCACAATTAAGTGGGTGACCCTGTTCTAGTCACCAGTCTAATATATATATTTTTTTCTTTTTTGTATTTTTTCTTTATTTCTTTTCTTTTTTTTTTAAATTTTTTTTTCTGAACTTTTTTTTATCCCCTTTATGCCTCCCCACGATTTGGGGTGTCTTCTGATTTGGTTGAAGGGCATTTTCCTGGGGTCTCTGCCACTTTTTAGTATTTTATTTGCTCCTTCATATACTCTTATCTGGAAAAAATGACAAGGCGGAAAAACTCACACAAAAAAAAGAACAAGAGACAGTACCAAAGGCTAGGGACCTAATCAATACAGACATTGGGAATATGTCAGATATAGAGTTCAGAATGATGATTCTCAAGGTTCTAGCCGGGCTCGAAAAAGGCATGGAAAATATTAGAGAAACCCTCTCTGGAGATCTAAAAGCCCTTTCTGGAGAAATAAAAGAACTAAAATCTAACCAAGTTGAAATAAAAGAAGCTATTAGTGAGGTGCAATCAAAATGGAGGCTCTTACTGCTAGGATAAATGAGGCAGAAGAAAGAATTAGTGATATAGAAGACCAAATGACAGAGAATAAAGAAGCTGAGCAAAAGAGGGACAAACAGCTACTGGACCACAAGGGGAGAATTCGAGAGATAAGTGACACCATAAGACGAAACAACATTAGAATAATTGGGATTCCAGAAGAAGAAGAAA
>PISX010017069.1:0-44442 GCA_004024625.1 Mellivora capensis
TTAATTTTTTATTGATTATTTTGTACTGTGTATGAAAAAAATTATAGAGGCTCTAGATTCTATTATCTTCCTAAAAATAAATTTAATTTTATTCAGACAGGTAGTTAAATAGGGGGAAATTCACTTTTGTCCAATTAGGGATTGAGGTAATTAGAGGCCAGGTTTCAGTTCTTATAAGATCTGGTGTATTTTTGGTTTGAACTGTCCCTTGGTGGGGGGGGCAGCTCTCAAATGAAAACCTAGGGTATCAGTCAGGACCCTTCCACCATGGCAGACACTGAAACTCCAATTGTTGTTTCTCTGTGATACTATGAGGCTTCAAAGGTTCAATTTAAGTTCTTTAGGCTCTTCATACCCATTTTCTATTTGGGTCATCACCTTCAAGTACAGATTAAAAATCAGAAAACATCTGGAGGGAAAATGTGGTAGAAAAGGTTGGGCTTACGCGCCTGGGTGGCTCAGTGGGTTAAAGCCTCTGACTTCGGTTCAGGTCATGATCTCAGGGTCCTGGGATCGAGCCCCGCATCGGGCTCTCTCTGCTCAGCAGGGAGCCTGCTTCCCTTTCCCTCTCTCTGCCTGCCTCTCTGCCTACTTGTGATCTCTCTCTGTCAAATAAATAAAATCTTTATAAAAAAAATAAAATAAAAATAAAATAAAATAAAAGTTTGGGCTCTCTTCCTAGCAGTTCCCTTTTACCTAGGATTTGTCCCTTCCAGTTCTGAGTATTTTGGTAGCAAAGAACTCCAAAGTTTGTCTCCCCAACTCCAACAGACTAATGAAAGCTCTAGACCATTGCTTTCTGCTAAGCTTCTAAACATGTCACTAAGAATTGGCAGTGTGAAGGGAAAAAGCAGTGAGAATTTGGCATTTGCCCCAATCCATTACTAATTTCTCTCTAGAACCTTAGCTCTCCAAGTCCTTGCTTCACTGGTCCCTCCCCTCAAACAGCAGTTTTGTTAGTTCTATTTTTAATTAACAAAATTTATTCTTTAAAGCAGTTTCAGGTTTACAGAAGAATTGAGTGGAAAGTGCAAAGTTCCCATATACCCTCGCCACCACCCATCCTGTGCAAATACACAAACAATTTCTCCTATTATTAATACTTGACATTAGTGTTAAACATTTATTACAATTTATAAGCCACTAATGATACATTATTATTAACTAAAATCCATAGTTTACATTAGGGTATACTTTGTATTGTACACTCTGTGAGTTTTGGCAAATGTATAATGTATCCGCCATTACGTGTATAGAATACATTCATCATTACAGTATCATACAGAAGAGTTTCACAGTCCTAAAAATCCCTTGGGCTCTACCTATTTGTCCCTCCCTTCTTCTCTCCAAACCCTCGCAACCACTGATTATAAATTTGCCTTTTTCAGAATGTCATATAGTTGGAATCATACATTATGTTGCCTTTTCAGATAGGCTCCTTTCACTTAGCAGTATGTATTTGAGTGTCCTCCATGTCTTCTCATGACTTAATAGCACATTAGTTTTTACCACTAAATAGTATTCCATTGCTTGGATAAACCATAATTTATTTATCCATTCATCCAGTGAAAGACATCTTGATTGCTTTCAAGTTTTAGCAATTATGAATAAGGCCACTTTAAACATGTGTGTGCAGGTTTTTATGTAAACATGTTTTCAACTCATTTGGGTAAATACCCAGGAAAAGAAATGCGAGATCATATGAAAAGAGTATGGTCAGCTTTGTAAAAAACTGCCAAGTTCTTCCAAAGTATTTGTATTATTTTGCAACTCCAGTAGCAATGAATGAGAGTTCCTGTTGCTCCAGAACTTTACTAGCATTTACTGTTGTCAGTGTTTTGGATTTTAACCAGCTCAAAATTGTATAGTAGTATCTCATTGTTTCAAATAGCTGTGTTCTATTTTAACCAAAATTTTAATTGTTCTCAGTTTAGAAGTATTGCTAAAGCAAGCTTCTCCAACATATGAAACAAGAATTTGAGACTTGCCCTCTCAGATCCTAGGGTCAAAATTCTCAGAGAAGAGCTCTGATGGGCCCTAGTAGACTCCAGTGCCCACTTCTTTCCAGCAGTGAAAAACATGACAACTTCAATTCAAACCATGTGGTCGAAGTGGAGTAAAGCACTTCCTGGAAGAAAGGAAGGGAGCATTTCCAAAAAGTGAGAAAGAATGTTGATTACTCAAAACAACAGCTATCTAAATACCATAATAACATGCTGAAGAGGTTTTTTTGTTTTTTTGTGTGTTTTGTTTAAAAATTTTTTTTAAAGAATTTTATTTATTTATTTGACAGAGAGACATCACAGTAGACAGAGAGGCAGGCAGAGAGAGAGAGGGAAGCAGGCTCCCTGCTGAGCAGAGAGCCCCATGCGGGCGGGACTCGATCCCAGGACCCTGAGATCATGACCTGAGCCGAAGGCAGTGGCTTAACCCACTGAGCCATCCAGGCACCCGGTTTTTTGGGTTTTTTTCAAGATTATTTATTTATTTATTTATTTATTTGATAGAGATCACAAGTAGGCAGAGAGGCAGGCAGAGAGTTGGGGGAGGGGGGGAAGCAGGCTCCCTGCTGAGCAGAGAGCCAGATGCAGGGCTCGATCCCAGGACCCTGAGATCATGACCTGAGCCAAAGGCAGAGGCTTTAACCCACTGAGCCATATACATGCTGAAAGAGTTTAAACTTTATCAACTTCACCCTTAACCTACTAATATACCCTTAAGACAGTGTATTGGAATTGTCCTGAATGAAACAAAGAAATAATTATTCTTTTGAACATTATGTGACAATTCTAGATGGCTTGCACCATAAGTTACTTATAAAAATATTTTTAAAACCCCCATGTTTTTAGCATAATGTCATATGCATTTATTCACTTGTAAATGCTTTAATTGGTATTTATTGTTCTATGAGTTTGTAACCATTTTCCTTAATAATTGTGTGTATACTATGGAAATTAAGGACAGTCTTTAGAGCCAAACTGTCTGGGGGTCAACATTTTTGGTCTTAGGTAAGTTACTTACTTTTCTGTGTCTCAGTTTCCTCATTATAAGTCAGGATACTACTAATACTTGCTGCATAAGGTCATTATAAGAAGTTAATATATGTAAGAAGTTAATATATGTAAGGTGCTTAGAACAACACCTGTAAGTCCAAAATAATATTTACTCATGTTTTCCAGTTATTAGATACACATTTTTTGGACCTAGCTCCCATGTTAATCAGTTCTGTTTTTATTTTCCTAGTTTACACTTTTAAAAATGTTTTCCTTTTCCTGATTTCCTTAAATATATCTCATTTTTGTCTTTTGAACTTCCTGGAACAAATATCTAGTTTATTGATTTGCTTTCCTCCTGTTTGAAAATGGGAAATTAATGTTATTATTTTAATTTACCTCTGATTACTGCAGCTCTTTCATTATTAATCTTCAAATATCTTATAACTGAAGATTTGTAATTCAGTAAAATAGTTTTGTCTTATTTTAATTTCTACATGCTTTTCATCATTACTAATTTGTATCTTTTGAGACCAGTTTCTAGTTTTATTTTGTGTAGTCTAGGAGTATTTTCTGTATATTTTCTATTTTGCAGAATGTATTAAATTTGCTTTGTGGCCTAGCATATGATTTATTTCTGTTAAATTTTCTAAGCTTAAGGAAGTAAGTGATTTTCTATTCAAATACATATGATTTTTATACATAACTATTAAGTCAAATCTGTTATATAAGATACTTAAATCTTCTGTACCCTAACTGATTTTTCACTTGCTTGATCTGTCAAGAAATGAAAGGCAGGGTTCTTAGGTGGCTTAGTCAGTAGGGCATCTGACTCTTGGTTTCAGCTCACGTCATGATCTCAGGGTCATGGGATCAAGCCCTGTGTGGGTCTCTGCACTCAGCAGGAAGTCTGCTTTAGATTTCTCTCCTTTTCCCCTTTCCCCTCATTCGCTCTCTCTCTAAAATAAATAAATCTTAAAAAAAAAAAAAAAGAAACGAAAGGTGTTACTATTTTCTATTGCCGTTGTGATATTTCTCCTTGCATTAAAACTATGTAATTTCACATATATCTTGACAATGTCACATCTTCTTGTGAATTCTGCTTTTATGGATATAAAATGAGCTTTGAGTCCTTTTTAGTGCTTTGTGATTTGAATTCCTCTATCTAAAATACAAATGCAAATTCTTCTTTCTATAATTGTATTTGCTCTTTCCAGCCTTTTATAATTAGACTTTATTTTTTATATAGGTCATTATAAGTAACCTTTTTAATGTGGGAATTTAACTCCTTAAAATTAAGTCTTATGATGATATGTATGGTCTTATACTTGTTATAATGTTTATCGTTCTTTGTGATTTCCTTCATCTCCTTCATTGTTTTTTACATAAATTTTCCTCCAATAATTTGAAAGGCACATACAGTGTTTTAAAATTATGTCTTCAGTTATTTTTTAATATGTCCATTTTTTAATATGTCCAAAAATATTTGAATCAACTTTCATCTCCCAGCTTCAAGAACAAAACAAAATCTTTCAATATCCTTCCATGTAAAATGAGATGATTAGCACACATTTTTTTCACATCACATCACATCTTTTCTCCTCCTTTTCCTGCCTCTTACTTCTCTCATATTTATCAGATATTAAACCCAAGACTTTACTTTCACTGATGCACATTTTCCCATTTTACTTCCATTTCCTGAAACACTCTTGTCAGGACTCATAGTGGGAGAAAAGTTAGAATACAGTGTGAGTCTTTTCCCAAAGGGCTCAATAATACTTTATCTGAAAATAATTACTTTACATACATAAGTTTCAAAGGATATGTGATGTTTCTGTGGTAGGTTTTCATTACATCCTAGAATTTAATGTTTTGTTATGTTTCCATGTATAAGATATACCTCCAATGAAAGAGATGATGAAAGCACTTTAAATGTCTCATTATAAATCTTCTTAAGTTGTCAGTTTAAGAACGTTATTCAAAATTTAATGGTGTGATAGGAATATAAGCTTTTTAGAAATCTGTTCTAAGAATCTCCCAGAGGCCAGCATAAAAGGAAGCTATGCTCATATTATTGCTAGGAGCTCTATATTTAAATTTCAAACAACAGCAGTCCGAAAGCTATGAAAAGCATGAGATTCTCTTTCTTCTTAAAAAGGGAAGAGGGCATTGCCTACTTTTGATTTAAAGGAAAAACGGACAATAGGGAGGCCAAAAGGCAAACGATAGAAAGGCCAGTCCACATCTCTCCTCAGATTGGCTAGAAACGAATGTAGAGGAGGCAAGCCCTGAGTGTGAAAATTGACATCAGCTTATTTCAAGCAGGATGACTTATGAAGAATCCTTCCAATTAAGGCTGGGGATCCACTTAGAAATAAGTCTTTTTTAAAAAAGTTTTAAATTGTGCCTAGAAGCACATGTCTTTAAAATGCATTCCAGGGGGCTTTTTCCTGTTAAATGATCCATTCATCTGTCTTTTCCAACAAAAGTTTTCCCAGTCTTTTTTTGTAAAAAGAGTCACAATTGAGTGGATTCTGAGAGTTTTGAATACAGGAAACTTATTAAGGAGTGCTCAGGATGAAGAAAGGGAGGGAAGCAGGATTGACCAGAGGGAGAACTTGAACTGTGATAAAATCTCAACAAAGCCCTCAGACAATCTCACAAGTACCTGTGAAGCTGGGATGAACTTTCTTAGTTGTCTTGAATTCAACTGCAGGTGGACACCCTTCTCCAAGAGAGAAAGACCTTGGGCAAGGCGGCTCTCTTCAGCCAAGGGCAATTCCTGGAGAGGGCTAATAGCTAAGGCTGTCACCCAACACCCAAGGGGCAAAAGACTTTCAGTCCTGTAGGGGGACATAACTGGACAGCACAGCACCCACCACAGGCTCTATCCTAGACTGTCCTCATGCTCCCTCTCTTGACAGTCTAGGACTGTCACTTTAAATACTGTTCCTATACTGGTAACTCCTAAATTTATGTCCCAAGCACAGAGATTTGTTCTGGACTCCAGACCCATATATACAACTGTTTCCTGGACATATCCACTCCAATGGTTGAAGGGCACTTAAATCTGAGTATGTCCAAAACTGAACTCCTGATCTCTCACCTCAAACAGTCACCTCCTCTGACTATGCCTCTTGGTGAATTGTGCCATTATCCATCCACCCATTATCCAACCAGAAAACTGACAGGAATTATTGACATCTTATCCCTCACTCCTATATCTAATCACCAAGTCCTGATTATTCTCCCTCCCACATATCTCTCACATTAGCCCACCCTCTCTCTCCATGACTCCTGAGTCCACTCTGTCAGCCCATCTAACAGTTCTCCTCACAACTGTGTTTTCTTCCCCACCAAGCTATTCTTTATACAGTAATCCAAGCAATTTCTGTAAAATGGAAAGTCTAGTAATGTTATTTCCTTGCTTACAATTCCTTAGGTTTTCCTCTTCTTCTTCTCCTTCTTCTTCACCCCCCCTTCTTCTTTTTAAAGATAAAGACCAAATCTCAAACTTAGTCTGAAAGGCTCTTTATAGTTTGTCCCCTGCCTATTCCACAAATTTCACCTCCTGCCACCCTTCCCCTTACAGCTATGCTCCAGCTTCCCCAACCTCTCAAACACACTCCTCCCCAAGCCAGCGACTTTTCACGTTTCCTTTGTGACTCCCTCTTCAGGGAGTGCTCTTTCCTAGTCCTGTAATAATTTCTTATTATTCTTCAGAGTCACTTAAATATTACCTTCTCAGAGAAGTCTCCCCGAGACCCCAGACTATATTTTACTCCCCCTTGTACTCCCTGAAAAATAGGACTCTGTTTTCCTATGTTGAAATACCTATCAGTCTTAAAAATTATATGATTATTTGTATAATTATGGTTTAATGAGAGTAGGGATTTAGTTCTTCCAACCTGAACATCAGCAACAAGGAGGTAGATGGATAAATTTTAGTTCACATCATATGATGAAATATTATGCAGTCATTAAAATAATGTCATAGAATTTTAGGTAACATGGGAAGTGTTTATGTTGAATAAAAAGAAGAATCAAAATTGAAGAGACATTATGATTTTGACTATGTGAAAATATAAAGACTGAATACCAACTAGAAAATAGAAACAACTGGGGCATCAGTTAAGTATCTGACTCTCTTGATTTCAGCTCAGGTCATGATCTCAGGGTTGTGAGATCAAGCCCCATGTGGAATTCTGTGCTGGGCACAGAGCCTGCTTAAGATTCTCTTTCAGGACACCTGGGTAGCTCAGTTGGTTAAGCATCTGACTTCAGCTTAGGTTGTGATCTCACGGTCCTGAGATCAAGCCCTGCATCAGAGTCCCCAGTGGGCAGGCTGTCTGCTTGTCCCTCTCCTGTTGCCCCTCCCCCTGCTTGTGCTCACTCTCTCTTTGAAATAATAAAATCTTAAAAATAAAAAATTGTCTCTCTCCCTCTCCCTTTTCCCCTCCCTCCTCTTTCTCTAAAACTGAAAATAAAAAAAGAATAATTGCAAAATGTGACAGAGGTGCTAATATTTCTACAATGGCAATCATATTACAATATATAAATGTATCCAATTAACATGTTGTATACCTTAAATTTACATAATGTTATATGTCAAATTATATTTCAATAAAAAAGACTGAAAGACACAAAAATGTTTATAGGGTTTTTCTGCAGGATTTTTGGCTGATTTTCATTCTCTTCTTAACTCTCCTTTCTTTGCTCATCTCCCCCCAAACATTACTTATTTTTAAATCAATAAGGAAAAATGAATACTCTTCTCAGTAAAAAAAAATTTACTGAGTTCTAAAAAAAAAAAAAGCTTTTAAAAAAGACAGTAATTTATAATTATATTATATATATATATTATAAAATATATCACTGGATGTTATGAACACCTTTGGAAAATTCTTTTTATTCCTCTCTGACACACCAGAAAGGATTAACAGGTTGTAAACATCTATTGTTATTTGTCTTCCAACCTTATTGAAATATAATTAATAAGCATTGTAAATATTTAAGGTGTACGTGTGTTAATATTGGTATACATTGTGAAATAATCACCACAATCAAACTAAAAGATCCATCACCTCATATAGTTACCACTTTTTTCTATGTATGGTGAAGACATTTAAGATCTGTTTTCAGGGCACCTGGGTAGATCAGTCAGTTAAGCATCTGCCTTCGGCTCAGGTCATGATCCCAAAGTCCTGTGATTGAGCTCTTCTGCAGGGAGCCTGCTTCTCCCTCTTACTCTGCCTCTCCCCTCCACTTGTGCTCTCTCTCTCTCAAATGAATAAATAAAATCTTCAAAAAAAAAATCTACCCTCACCAAATTTCAAATATATGGTATGGTATTATTAACTATAGTCACCACACTGTACATTAGATTTCCAGAACACATTTATTTTGCATAACTGCAAACTGCATCATTTTGCAAACTTTGTATCCTTTGAACAACATATCTCCATTTCCCCCACTCCCCTGCCCCTGGACAGCATCATTCTACTCTTTGCTTCTATGAGTTCAACTCCTATAGATTTCACATATAAATGAGATCATGTAGTATTTGTTTTTCTGTGCCCAGCTTAATAACTTAGCATAATGTCCTCCAGGTTCAAGCATGTTGCTATAAATGACAGGATTTCATTCTTTTTTTTTTTAAGATTATTTATTTATTTATTTATTTGACAGAGAGAGATCACAAATAGGCAGAGAGGCAGGCAGAGAGAGAGGGGGAAGCAGGCTCCCTGCTGAGCAGAGAGTCCAATGCGGGGCTCGATCCCAGGACCCTGGGATCATGACCTGAGCCGAAGGCACTGAGCCACCCAAGCACCCCAGGATTTCCTTCTTAAGACTGAATAATATTCCATGTATGCATACAGCTGACCGTTGGATAATTCAGGGATTAGGGGCACTGATCTCCCAGGCAGTCAAAAATCTAAGTATAACTTTGACTCCCCCAAAGCTTAACTACTGTACTAATAGTCTACTATTGACCAGAAGGCTCACTGATAACATAAATAGTTAATTAACATATATTCTTTTATGCTATATGTATTACATACTGTATTCTCACAATAAAGAAATGTTAGAGAATGTTAGAGAAAATTTCAGGAAATCATAAGAAAAAGAAAATAAGTACTTATAGTACTATCCTGTACCTCCCCCCTTCTTCGGCCTTAGGACATTGACCTCTGCAGAATGTTCTTAGTTTTTCTAATGTATCTGCCTGTCTGACTTCCTTACTTCAGGTTTGTAATTATATATTACCTTCTATGTGAGACCTTCACTTTACCTCCTTACTTAACACTGCATCCCTTGATACTCCTTCATCTCCTTTCTTTTTCTCCATTGCCTTTTTTAGCATTTATTTTGTTTATTATCTGTTTACCCCAAGGACAGAGATTTTTGCATGTTTTGTTTACTTCTATTCCTCCAGAGCCTGGAACAGAATCTGGAACATAGGTACTCAATAGCTATTACATAAATGAATAGAGTGAATGAATGAATGTCCCACTATAACCTGACTCAGAAAGGCAGAAAACTTCTGACTAGATGTCACTGCTCCTCCACAACCTCTGCCCTGGGCTGTTACATAATTGAAGACTCCCACCTTCAGGCAGTAGTGGGTAGTACACATTTGTTAACTACACGGGCATTACCTTTGTTCAGACAATTTCAGTTTTCAGCTGGTCTCTGTCTCTCCAGAAGATCCCATTTCGGGGTGATTGTTTAAAACAAAAACAAAAAATTGCAAAAAATATTGGGACTAATAGTCACCCAAAGTCAATTAGGCTATTTCAGGTTGTTTGAAAAATATATCTAAACTTCACCAGATTCCTGCAATAATAGGGTCCAATAAGGACACATTAGGGTCACAGAAAGGCCAACATGACAACTGACATTTAAATGGAGCCATTTGAGATTCTACTGGAGCACTTCCAGAAATATAAAAAATCTCCCTCATACTCAGATTCTTAGAAAGTATAGAATAAGGTAAATGATATTTCTGAGGCAGCATCAGGTCCTTCAATTTGATAATTGGTTGATTAATTGGATTTCATTCTGTAACTTTTCTAGGAATATAAAGTATTTCTATATACACAATCAGGTTTCTGAAAGCATAGAAACCAGAGAACTCACTTAGTATTATCATCATTTATCATCAATAAAATTAAGCAGATTAAGCAAGTGGTCAATGTGTTTATGAAAAGGCAAAATAGGAAAATCTAGGCTCAAGATGTGTTATTCCCAGAAATGTGGATATTTTCCCCAGTTTACTTAACTTTTAAAAAGTACAGAATAAAACAAAACACAATGAAAGTCAGCAATATACATGAATGTTAGCAATGTGTTAAAAAGTAATATCAATGTAATATTAAAAGTCCAAAAAGATTATACAGGATGTCATCATTAGAAAATCAAATACTTAGATTTATAATACAAGTTTTAGGGGGTATGATTATAATAAAACTACATAAAAAAGAAAGTAAAGGAATCATAGGCATAGGATCAGTAAGATAGTTATCTTGAATAGGAAAGACAGGGAGGATGAGTTGAAGGTACTGAACAATGTGATTAGATATAACTTATTCTCAAGATACTGTTGTGGGGTATGTTCACAGTTGCTTATTGTATTATTTAAAATAACTAAAAGCAGACCATGCACTGATCAATGAGAATGTCATGAATCAAAGATTAGTCATTAATGAAATCTATATCCTTGAAATCCATAAATTTGACAGGGGAGAGACATGGTGATCAAAATTTCATGATGACATGAAATTAAATACAGTCAAGAAAGAGTCAATGGCCCAAATTTCTGGATTCAGCTTAGTATGTACTGGAAAGAGCATCACTCCCATCCCAACCACAACAACAACAAAACAAAAGCTGAATATCTTTTAAAATCACAATTTTTCTTTAACCCATCAGAGTGCTGAGGTTACAGTGCAACCAACTTACTTGAAAGCTAAGGAAAGACAGGCATGTGAGTACTTGCTTACCTGGGATAGATGCCAGACACTGTACAAGTTGCTAAGAATAATTAAAATTTAAATAGATTGTTAAAAGCTGAATTTGAGGCAGTATGAATGTATGGAATCCCCAGGAACAACAGACATGAAAATTTTCACCCATTCACAGGTACTCTCCACATGTTTTACCACATGCTCACAAGAAAGATTGTGGAAAGAGCAAAAAGCTAGAGAAAGCCTCCTTCATGGTGTAGAACTTGGATAGGAAAATAACAGCACTACAGAAAAGGCACAAACTTCTGTTCATGTCTCTCTTCCCTATCTCTAGTGGAAAAGGTTGACAACATGCATGACCAGATGAGAAATTTTATCAGAAAAATTAAAAGTATATAAAGAATCAAGTGAAAATATTAGGAACAAAAAAAACAAGCTAGAATACAAAAATGTTAATGCTAGTAAACAGAGATGAGGAATATCCTCTGAAGGCTCATCAGCAGACTTGAAACAGTGGTGGAAAGAATTAATGAACTTGAAGATATATCAATAAAAATTGCCCAAACTGAAACACAAAGATACAGAAGAGTGGGAAAAATAGAACAACATTCACAAGCTGTAGGGCAATATGAAATGTCTAATAAATGTGTAGCTGTAGGGCAATATGAAATGTCTAATAAATTTGTAACTGGAATACTAAAAGGATAAGAAAGAAAACATGAAATGGAAGAAATATTTGAACAAATAATGGCAATTTTTCCAAAAGTAATAAAAGACACCAAACCAAATATCCAAAAAGTTCAAAAGACACAAGGGATAAAAACAAAAACAAACAAACAAACAAACAAACTGAAACAACTTAGGTCAGATTCAAACTGCTGAAGACCAAAAAAAGGGAAACTTTTAAAGGCATCCAGAGACAAAAGAAACTTCACATACAAAGGAACAAAGACAGAAATAACAACAGACTTCTCATCAGAAACTATGCAAGCTAGAAGACAATGGAGTGTCATCCTTAACATTCTTAAAAAGAAAAAGTTCTACACAGGGAAAAGACTCTCCAAAAATAAAGACAAAATAAAGATTTTTTTTTTCAGAGATACAAAATAAGAGTAATCATTACCAGCAGACATGCACTGTAAGAGATGCTAAAGGAAGTTCTCCAATCAGGATGATAGCAGATAAAAACTTGAGTCTAACAAATAAATGATCAATGGGTATGGCATAAATTAAGGTAAATATAGAATTCATTTTAAAATTACCTTTAATTGTTCTAAAAGATTATTTGAAGGCAGACCAAATAATTTAAGATGTATACTGAAAAACATGAAAGAGACCACTATTTTTTTTTATTTTTATTTAAATTCTAGTAGTCGTTAACATACAATGCAATACTCATTTCAGGACTACGATTCAAAACAACACCCAGCACTCATCACAAGTTCCCTCCTTACTACCTATCACCCAATCTAGGCCATCTTCCACCTTTCTTCCTCCATCTACCCTCAGTTTATTCTCTATTATTCTCTTATGGTTCATTTCCTCTGTCTCTGTCTCTTTCCACCCCCATTTGTTCATCTTTTTTATTTCTTAAATTCCAAATATAACTGAAATCATATATTTGTCTCTAACTTACTCATTTCACTTAGTATGATATACTCTAGCTCTATCCATGTCATTGCAAATGGCAAGATTTCATTCTTTTTGATGACTGAGTTATATTCCTGTGTGTGTGTGTTGTGTGTGTGTGTGTGTGTGTGTGTGTGTGTGTGACCTATTCATCAATTGATGGACATTTCAGCTCTTTCCGTAGTTTATTATTAATGGTTATATACATTGGGGTGTGTGTACCCCTTCAAGTCTGTATTTTGGTATTCTTTGGGTAAATACCCCGTAATGTAATTACTGGATCATAGAGTAGTTCTATTTTTAACTTTTTGAGGGACCTCCATATTGTTTTTCAGAGTGGCTTCATCAGTTTGCATTCCCACCAGTAGTACAAGAGGGTCTCCCTTTTTCCATATCCCTGCCAACACCTGTTGTTTCTCATATTGCTAATTTTAATCATTCAGACAGGTGTGAGGTGGTATCTCACCATGGTTTCAGTATGTATTTCCCTGATGATTAATGACGTTGAGCATCTCTTCATGTGTCTATTAGCCATCTAGCTATCTTCTTTGGGAAAATGTCTATTTATGTCTTCTGCTCATTTCTTAACAGGATTATTTTTGTGTGTATGTGTGTTGTTTGATATGTCTTTAGATTTTAAAATTTATTTATTTGTCAGAGAGAGAGGGAGAGAGAGCGAGCAAGCACAGGCAGACAGAGTGGCAGGCAGAGGCAGAGGGAGAAGCAGGCTCCCCGCCGAGCAAGGAGCCTGATGTGGGACTCGATCCCAGGATGCTAGGATCATGACCCGAGCCGAAGGCAGCCGCCCAACCAACTGAGCCACCCAGGCGTCCCTGTCTTTAGATTTTAGATACTAACCCTTTATCAAATATGTCATTTGCAAATATCTTCTTCCATTCAGTAGGTTGCCTTTTAGTTTTGTCAACTGTTTCCTTTGCTGTGCAAAAGCTTTTTATCTTGAAGTCCAATAGCTCATTTTTGCCTTTGTTTCCCTTGCCTTTGGAGATGTGTCTAGCCAGAAGTTGCTGTGGTCAAGGTTGAAGAGATTGCTGCCTGTGTTTTCCTCTAGGATTTTGATGGATTCCTTTCTCATATTCGGTCTTTCATCTACTTTGAATTTATCTTTGTGTATGGTATAAGAAAGTGGTCCAGGTTCATTCTTCTGCATGTGGCTGTCCAGTTTTCCAACACCATTTGTTGAACAGACTGTCTTTTCTCCATGGGATAGTCTTTCTTGCTTTGTTGAAGATTAGTTAAACATATAGTTATGGGTCCATTTCTGGGTTTTCTCTTCTGTTCCACTGATCTATGTGTCCACTGCTCTATGTGTTTGTGCCCATACCATACTGTCTTGATGACTGTAGCTTTGCAATATAGCTTGAAGTCCAGAATTGTGATGCCTACAGTTTTGCTTTACTTTTTCAGGATTGCTTTGGCTATTTGGGGTCTTTTGTGATTCCATACAAAATTTAGGATTGTTTGTCCTAGCTCTGTGAAAAACCGTTAGTTATTTTGATAGAGATGGTATTAAATGTGTAGATTGCTTTGGGTAGTATGGACATTTTAACCACTAAATTCTTTTAAAGAGGTAATACAAAATAAGCTGTGGTAGGCAGACTTCTAAGATAAGCCCCTAATGATCTCCTCTTCTGTAATCACTTCTTCATGTAATTGCTTCCCCTTGAATATGGGAGGAAACTAATGACATGCTTCAAACAAATTTGCCAAGATATAACTTTACAAAAGTAATGTAATATCACTTGTGTTATTTGCTTATAAAAGACCATAACTTCCACATTGCTACAGACTCTCACTATTTTGGAGAAGCCCAAATGGCAAGAAACAGAGGGTGGCCATAAGCCAACAGCTAGCAAGAAACTTAATGTTGTCCATAACCAATAAGTACACTTGAAAGTAGATCTTTCTCCAGTTGAGACTTCATACTAGACCAGAGATACTAAGCTGATACTTGGAACCCTTGGAAAAGACCATGAAGCAGAGGATTCAGTTCAGTTGTGTCTATATTTGACTTGTAGAAATTGTGAGATAATAAATGTATGTGGTTTTAAATTACTAAGATTTGGGTATGCAGCAGTAGATAACTAATACTTAAGCTAACAGTTTAGATAAAAAGGAGTAATAAAAAATACCCAATCCAAAAGAAAACAGAAAAAAAGAACCAAAAGAGACAGAATCAACATAAAATAGATATCTAGGTGTCAGAATTTAATCCAACCATATCCATAACTGCATATACTGTAAATAATCTAACCTTAGCAATTAAAAAACAAAACTTGCCAAATCGGATAGGTTTTCTACAATAAATGGTCCTTGAATATAAACACAGACATATTAAAAGTAACAGGATGGAAAAGGATACATCATGCAAGTGCTAATCAAAAGAAGACTGACAATACCTATGTTAACATCAAAGTAGACCTCAGAACAAGGAATATTACCAAGAATACAGAAAGACATTATGTAATGATAAAGTTGCCAATTTGACCTTTATCATAGGTCATAACAATGATTTATGTCTACATGTGTATGCACCTAATAACACTGCATGAAAATATCATTACCTTGATACTAAAACCAAACAAAAATTACAATAAAAAAAAACTATAAACCAATATCCTTCATGAATATAAAGACAAAAATCCTCAACAGAATAATAGCAAATCAATTCGATCATATATATATATATATGTATATATATATATACAGAATATATTTTATACACACACACACACACACACACACACACACAGAGTCACAACCAAGCAGGGTTTACTTCAGGAATGCAAGGCTTGCTTAAAGTTTTATAATCAATCAATATAATTCACCTTATTATAGCTTCATGCACTTCTTTCAAGCCCCATCCACTCCTTAAACCCTGGAACCCACTAATCTGTTCTTTATTTCTATAATTTTTCCATTTCAAGAATGCTACATAAATGGAATACAGTATTTTGTGATTGGCTTTTGTCACTCAGCACAATTCTCTGGAGATTCATTTAGGTTTTTGTGTGTATCAGTAGTTTGCTTCTTTTTATTGCTGAGTAATATGCCATGGTTTGGTGACCACGATTTAATTATTCATCCACTGAAAGACACCTGAGTTGTTTTCAATTTTTGGCTATTACAAGTAAAGATGCGGGATACCTCCGTGGCTCAGTCGTTAAGTGTCTGCCTTTGGCTCAGGTCATGATCCCAGGGTCCTGGGATAGAGTCCTACATTGGGCTCCCTGCTCAGGGGGGAGCCTGCTTCTCCCTCTCCCACTCCCCTTGTGTTCCCTCTCTGTGTCTCTCTGCCAAATAAATAAAATAAAATCTTTTTTAAAAAAAGATAGTGTAAGTATTTATGTACTTTATTTGATGAAATCAAACTTATCCACTTTGAACTCTTTCCTTAATTCTAGATCATTAAGAATTTCTCCTGTATTTTCTTCTAAACATTTTTTGGTTTTATACTTTATATTTACATGCATGATCCATTTTGAGTTATTCTTTTATATAAGGTATGAGGTTTAGGTAGAGGTTCATGTTTTTGCACATGGATATCCAGTTGTTTCTGCACTAATGAAATGACTACTTGTCTTCATAGAACTGTCTTTGTATATTTCCTTCGTAAAATATCAATTGAGACTTATGTTTCTAGGAAAATAAAATAGATATACTTTTCCCTATTCCTCCCACTAAGTATTAAAAACTAAAAACCTTGGGTATTATATATAAAACAAACAGAAGAAGAAAAATATGTAAACAAGAAGACAAATCAGCTAAGGACCTCAAGGCCCAAATAACAACACAGTGGTAAGTTTCTGGAGTTTTGCTTTGTTTTTTGGTCTCAAATATATATCCTGGACTTGCAGCAGATTGGAAATGCCAATGGGCACAAACAAAAAAGTCCTAATAAATGCCTGCTCCATCTGGAAAAGGATAGCCTAGAAAAACAGAAAATTTTACTAACTTTTCTTCACCAGCCAAACTCCACAGAAAAAAACTGGATCCCAAACAACACCCATGGCAACAAAGGCTGAGTGGGGACCCCAGACTTCCAACTTTCCCCCAAATTGAGGTGCCCCCCATAACCCAATGAGATTATATGAGAAAAGGCCAAGTAGGGAGCCAGAATTTTCCACCCTACTGGCAAGTAATGAGCCTTATCTTTCTTCCCACACTCCCTGACCACCCCTCTTCCGTTACTGACTCAAGTGTCAATGGAGGTCACATGAGAAGCAGGACGGCAGGAAAAAGAAAACAGAGAAATGAAGAAAAAAATCAGAAAACATAAAATAAAATGGAAGAGTTAAACCCTCATATATCAAGAACTACATTAAATACAAATGGTAAAATTAAGAGACAGAGATTGGCTGACTAAAGACATGGACCAACTATATGCTGTGTACAAGCAACATATCAAACATAATGAATGATACAGCCACACTGAAAGTGAGAGGGTGGAAAAAGATGTATTAAAACAAAGCAGAAATAGTTATATAAAGATCCTATCAAGTAGACTTAAGAGCAAAGAAAATTACCAGAGACAAAGAGAAACATTATATAATTATAAGGGGTCAATCTACCAAGAACACATAGCAAAACTAAATATGTGTGCACCAAATAATAAACAAAATATGTGAAGATAAAGCTGATAGAACTTAAAGAACAAATTTACAATTAAATTAAAAAAATGCAACATACCAAAATCCATGGGACGTAGTTAAAACAATGCTGAGAGGAAAAATTTTGGCATTAAATGCATACATAAGAAGAAAGGTAAAGTCTCAAATCAATAATCTAAGCCTCCAGTTTAAGAATCAAGAAATCAATAAATAAATAAATAAGCAAACCCAAAGCAGGCATAAGGAGAAAAATAGTAACTGAAATTAAAGAAACTGAAAACAGAAAGACAATCAAGTTCCTGGGTAGCCAATGATGACAGGTAGCTAACATCAACTGGTCATTATTCTGTCTACTTAGTTGTTCAGTGTCTCTTCTCATGAGTGTTAGCATGTGATACAAAAATCTTCACACTTTGTCCCTTCCCGTATGTCCATCCATATACCTCTACTCTATACCTTACCTTTTTGTCACCAATATTCATCTTTCTTACCAGGCTCCAGATAAAATGGCCAGGCCGCTGAAATCCACAAAGATTTTCACCTTGAGACACTCCCCCTATATTACAAAGTGCATGACCAGGTGTGCGGCTTGCAACTCCACACTTGTCCCTTTCCAATGTCTTTCAGGGCCACTCTGGAATATGGTCATAGTATTGCCACCATCTCTACTGCTTTGTATGCACAATTGAACCAATCCATTCATAAACCAAAGCTCAGACTTTTCCTCCTCTTTCATCTGATTATATGGAACTTCTCATTTGGCCATAGGTGCAAGCAAGGGGAGGCGAGCTAGTATAGCAGATGTGGGTAACCTGAGGATTGGACTACCACCTTAAATAGCCTACTTGTGTTCTCTAGTCCTACTTAGGAACTCCTGCTGGGAAGGTTTCCTTCCCAGATGTACTATTTTCACTTTATGGCAGTCTGCTGCTGGTTATTTTGTTTTTGTTTGTTTGTCTCATGGCCAAGTAATTTCTCTCCACCAGAGTCCCAGAACATGTCAAAACTGTCTCTCTAAAGGCATTTCATTTTATGTTGTGAACAGCATAGCCCTGATTAATAATCCCATTATGGGGTCTGTGGTGGCTTTCTTTATATAAGCTTCATACTACATCTGTTCCCATTAATGGTATCTCCAACACCAGAGGGTCTTTCCAATTCATATGACTCAAGCAGCAGGACTTATACCCCAGGCTGGACCTACTGCAGAGCCCTTTCCTGCACTGGGTCCCACTCAAAGTTGGGATGTTCTGTGTCACCTAACATAAGGACCTGGTCAATATTTCTAGGTGAGGAATCTACTGCCTCTAGAACCAAACAGATGTACTACACATGTGCTTCAATTTTTGTGGTAAAGAATTCAGTATGCATGTGAGGTTTCTTTGTTTATTTGCCCTTTTCATGGGCAAACCTCTTTTTGACTTCTCTTCCTAAGTGTTCAGTTCTACCTAGGCCTTCAATACAATTTACGGAGAGAGACTGCATCAACAAAAAGCAGGAAAAAATGGTCTAGGCAATAGTTGATTACTTAATACTGAGTAGAAAATAACGGGACTCCACTGAGAAACATTTCTAAATTATTTTCAAAATACTAAATTTCTCATTTATTGACTGAAAAAAATAATGTGTCTAATAATTAGGGGCTTGGAAAGGAAAAGAATGTTTCCCTGATCTTTGTCTCCAAATTTTCCTAAAATACTCCATATTACAATTTAGAAATCATACAAATTTTCTAATTTTCCTTAGGATGAAAAGATAGTTTAAATAATCATTAGTTTTAACACCCAAAATAATCATCACTATGTAAATTGTAGATTTTTATGACAAAACAATTGAGAAATTTAGAAAAAGGAAGCCAAAAACAATTTAAATGGAATCCAAGTTTAATTTAAATCATTTACATCTAAATGAAGAATGAATAAAATGGTGTTTGCAGACTCATTAATAAACGGGAAAAGTTGGCAACTGTAAATGCCTGCAATTATATTACTATTTAAATTTAAATTTATAGTAAAATTTAAATTTAATATATAAGATTAATTTTAAAAGATATGGAATAAGTATTAATTCACACTTGAATAAGATCTGCGTAACACTTGTGTACATATGATAATAATATTTAACAAAAATTTGTATTAACTTGCAAGGAAATACATAATTTACTTATAATGAAAGTAATTTTTCTATTCAATTATGAATTTATAATGAAGGTAGTTTTTCTATTCAACTATGAAAGTCCCAATTTCAACAAAACATGCCAAAATTAACATATAATTATGATTCAATTTAAAGTTCCATCTTTAAACTCTTCATAGTCTTCTTAGGTAAACAGATCCAAAGATAGGTTAATCCTAAATAAAAGATGACAAAATTCAATCTTGTTAAGATAAAATGTCATGGTCAATAGTCACTAAAATATTTTAACATTTGTAAGACTACTAAGCAACAATTAGCCACTTCTTGTATTTACTGTTTTGATAAATTTTACTTTCTCTAGTTGACCATAAAAAGCTTCTAATGCACTCAATGTATAACTCATAATTTTCCTCTCCATTCCAGCTCCTGCCAAAAACCTTGATGACTTCAACAGCTCCATTTACAGAAATTGTGTCACAAAAACAGTGTATCAGAGTCCTCTATCTCCAGGTCACTTCAAGCCACTCACAAGTGGGTTATTGTTTTGGACAATATCATTCGTTGGCACTTTTGCTTAACTTCTAGGTGCAGACTCTTAAACTGTTTCTAGCTGAAGTATTTCTATACTCCCACTTTTTGTATCCCTACACTCTCACTGAACAAGGTCTTTGCAACCCTTTGAACTGCCAAGCCCCTTATCTTCCGCAAGCTTTGTTTGTATCCCTATCATGGCTTCTGATTAAGCTCCTACAATCACTCTTTGAAACTAAGAATTCCTCTTCATCTTAGATATCATCAACATTGTGTTCTCAATCCTCTCCTCCCCAGCATCCTCACATTGAGGTTTTCATGCACATCTACTGCCACAACTACCTATGACCTTCACGCAGCATAGATTGTACACTAGCTCCAAAAGGACACTTCCAGCTGTGCACCTGGAATTTTCACCTGAATATATCACTACAGCTAAAATTCAACACACCAAAATAAAATCCAGTAGCTTCACAAAACCAGTTCTTCTCCTGACTTCCTTCTTTCTTATCTACTCATTTGTAGAACTTGGGATCCTCTCTCTTATCCCACACAGTAAATCCTTTGTCACCTCTCCACCCACTCTGCTACTCCCATTTAAGTGCACTTCACTTTCATTTGGACCTTCTCAGAATCCTCAGTTTTTTCACTTCCTTTCTTGCCTCCATTCCAAACCTTTCTACAAAATAACATCAGATTCTTTCTAAAATGCAGATATGATCAATCCACTGCTTTAAAATGTTCTATACTGATGATGTACAAGATATTTGCATAGCCTTTTATTATGTTTCTATAAAATACTTATTAATTACAAAGGAAAAATAAATTTCCTGAATTTGATGTTGTGTGGTTATATAAAAGATACCTTTGTCCCTAGGATATAGACACTAAAGTATTAAGGGATTATATATATATATATATATATATATATACATATATATATATATATTTTTTTTTTTTTTAAGAGAAAGAAAGAGCTTGCAGGGAGGGCAAAGGGAGAGCGAGGGAGGGAGGAAATTTCAAGCAGACTCCATGCTCAGCATGAAGACAGACACAGGGCTTGATCTCACCACCCTGAGACCATGACCTAAGCCAAAATTAAACCTCAGATGCTTAACTAAGCTGCCTAGGCACCCCTTAAAGGGTACTATTTTATACACACACATATATACACAGAGAAAGAGAGAAAGTGTCTAAGAATGAAAAAGCAAATGTGACAAGATGTTAAAAATCAGTGAAACTAGGTAAAGGGTGTGCTGGAGTTCCTTGTATTATTCTTGCAACCTTTTCTGTTCATTTGTAATCATTTAGAATAAAGGGTTAAGAAGATGTTTCATGTTTTTTTATTGCCTACTTAATGGAATACAAATATTACTCACATGAGACCCTCTGAAATACAGTCTCAGTATACTTTTATACCTTTCTTCACAATGAATACTATAAACAAGGCTTAATCAAACTACATTCCTGAACATTTTCTTGGACTCCATGAACTTGCTCATGGCCATATCTAAAATATACGCCCCTCCCCCACATTCCCATGTAGAAAATTCTGATTTCTCTTTCTCAACACCCAACTTATTTTTCTAGTACTTCCCAAACCCCACCAAACTGGATGTAATCTCTCCCTAGAAATTCAATGAACCCAGAAAATTAGCAAACCAAGGCACAATTGAAATGAAAGGAGGAGAGATGACTCACTGATTCTAAACATGTAATTTTTAAAAATAACTGTAGAATCGCCTAAAGAAATTCAGAGGTCAAAGGTAGAAGGAAGATTTAAGGGTCATACACAGAGAGTAACTGAAGCTTTAAAAATGGTCTATTGGGGCACCTGGGTGGCTCAGTTGGTTAAGCCTCTGTCTTTGGCTTAGGTCAGGACCCCAGGATCCTGGGATAGAGTCCCAGGTCTGGCTCCCTGCTCTGTGGGGAGCCTGCTTCTTTCTCTGCCTCTGCCTGCCACTCCCCCTGCCTGTGCTTTCTCTCTTTCTGCCAAATAAATAAATAAATAATTTTTTAAATGGGTACGTTATCTCAGAATAAATATGTAAAGAGAGAGTAGAACCAACAATTACTCCCAGGGCAGCATTTGTTATTCAGTGGTAGCAAAAGGGACAGTTAAAAAAGACAAAGAAAATATGGTCGGAAAAGCAGAAAGAAAACCATGTCATATCCTTCAGGACACTAAGAAAGAAGAAAAATTGAAAGTAGTAGTAAGATAATATTAAATGTGACAAGTTCAAAGCGAACCAGGAAATATAAACAAACAAACCCACAAAAACAAAAACCATGGATCATGGAAAAAGTAGTTTCAATAGTACTGTGAATATGGGGCCCAAATGAAGTTTATTAAGTTTCAACAAATATTTAATGAGTGCTTACTATGTGCCAAACACTGGGTTAAAGGAAGGAAACAGGCTGGAATCAGCAATGGACATACACTAAAGGTTGCAAAAGGTTAAGTGTAAAGGGGAAGGAAATAAAGCCTATATTTTATAACTGTTATATAAATGGATTCTTACCAGAAGACAAGATTTCATCTTGTGTAATTTGAGTCTAGGAAAAACATAAAACATACAGAAAATTCAAGTTGGCCTCTAGCACTGGTATTCCCATTAATAAATATATATTAAGAAATAAGCATTATAATACACTTCTAAAACAATTTATGAGTCTTTGTAATCCGGTTGAAAATTGTAATGCAAAGTAATAAATTACAAGGGTACTTGTTTTATAACAAGCTATTTCTGGAAAACATAGAATATTATTTTAATTTGCCAAATAAGCCTTATAAGATTACTTGACGGTTAATAGTAAACATCAACAGAGAATTGACAAGTTCGAGGATATGGCCAGAACAAAGTTAGATATAATCTGTCTATTAAAGTAACTGGATCTGGATTAACACCTAGAACAATGTCCAGGGTTCGTGTGCATTGCTCTATCTATTCAAACATCCTTTTCACCTAAAAAAACCACAGACTACTGTTTTCCTCCTAATCCTCACTTCTGCCTCATTCTCCTTCTTAACTGAATAAATAAAAGAGTATCACTAATCTGAACATTAATTTATATGTCATCATTGCAAACAATTTATGCCATTATTAATGCAATATTACACAAACAGTAATGAGTTTCCAGTGTAACACTACTTACAAAATGGCATTCTATTCTAATTATCATCTTATGAAAATGATCTTCACAAAACTCAATTCTGCAGATTTACTGTCAAAATAGTAGCTGCCATTGAGTGACAGTACTAAAATCCTATGAAAGTGTTCAGCATGGTAACATGAATATTAGAACAAGTATGTGAAGGAAAGGAAGTAACTATTATGATACATCAATTCATGTGGCATTATTAGTTACATAAATTTAATCCAACTTGAGAATCCAGAACTTCCTATTACTTCAGTAAGTATACAAGATTACATCTAATTTTGCTCTGCCCACAATATCAATTCAATCTTGATGCAGCTTTAGAACCTGGTTTAATTTATGAGTTGTTTTCCAGGAATGAATTCATGGCATCAAGGCCATAATTCAAGGGCAGTTTTGTCAAATGCATTAGACTGCAGCATCCATGGAAGGAAGTAACAAAGTGACACAGAATATATCATTTTATACTGCAGTTCAAATGTTTCTCTTCATCAATATGGATGAGTTTTGTAATCGTATTAAAAAGCTGACATTAAAATTCAGATTTAACAGACAAGTGTGTTCCTTTTGCTCAGTAAGTTTAGTCAACATTTACCTTCTACGCCTGTCCACTCACACCTATGCCTGTGGTCTAATCTATAGCTCAGCTTAAAATGTTTTGTACTTTTAATTATGATGAACAGTGATAATATGGAAGCCACATTTCTATAGTCCTGTGCACTGAATGTGACAATTAGGAGAAGTACTAGACTAATGTGACCCAAGGGTGACTAAATGATTAGGGAAGTCAGTCTTCTTTAATACAATCAAAAATTGTGTTAACTTACTTTCACAAGATAGTTGCTGGTATTTCAGCCTGAGTCTGTATTTTTCATTTTCTTCAAGCATTCTAGAAATGACTTTGTACACTCTATTCCATACCAAAACCTTAAAAATGTAAGCAGAGTTAAGGAACACTTAGCAGAGAAGCAGGAATACATTTTGACAGAGGCAACTGGCCGTGACTCAACCGTGTTGCCTGTCAACGGGTATCACTATAAAACAATAACAGCACTTAGAGACCTAAAACTTAAATGTAATTGTTTTCCTACAATCAGTCATCTCTTCTGCTAACTTCCTAGCATTTCCTCTCTGTAGTATTTACATTAACTCTCCTGGATGAAGGCAAGATCTATAAAGTCCTACCTAAGTTGTTCCAACACATCCAATTTTGTTTTTAATGGGTTTTTTTTGTATTTTCTTGTAGTTTTTAATGTATTTTATTCTAGTTAAGAATTAAACATTTCTCCTAGGACACATCAAAGCAAAAATACCGGACAGTTCTCCAGTGAGAACAATGGAAGCAAACAAATCTAGGCTCAGATTCTGGCTTTGCCACTTAACAGTTGTTTGACGTTGGGCAAGTGTTTTACATCTCATCTAATAATAACTTCATATCTTGGATTATTAGAATTAATAAAATATATATATAAATATATGAAATATATATAAAGCACATACCCCAGTGTGTGACATAGTAGTTATAAGTAAACATTGGCTACTGCTCTGTTCTCCTCACCCAAGGGGAACTGGTTCTTGGAAGAAATAGTTCTTAGTATAGTGGGAAGATGAGATGTACACTCAAAATACATTTAGGGTGAATCACCTTGAATGTTATTTTATATGGTGCATGGGTTGTAACTCATACAAAGTCAAAGTGCAGAAATAATACAATTTTAATATGTCATTATCACTAATAGTTTCTTTAAACCAAAGTGTAAAATATATGGTAGAAAACAAAGATTTGTAGAGCTAGTGATCTTGAATATGTTTAAAACACTCAAATTACCATGATATGTGGACAACTAGAGGTGAAAATGGTTCAGCAGTAAAGGCTCATCACTGTTAGCTTTCCTTCTACAAACTAAATGTATATCCCTTGTCTTTAAAAGAGCAATATGACACCAATATAGATATGTTATTCTTTTCTCTTAAATCCATGATTTTCTCTTTATATTATACTATCTATCAAAGTTTGCTATATTCTATGAAACATACATTACATGCTTTGAAAAATCTCCCATTACATTTTGATTAAAATGTATTTATATCTCCAAACACTGGAAGGACTGTTCTCTACAGTTAATAAATATTTCCAAACCCAATTCCATTTCTGCTAAATTAATTCTATTTTCTCACTTCAGTAAATTAAACTTTCAAAAGATGGAACTATTTTTACTGTTGAGTATCTTCACACATTTGTATTTAGAAATTCAAATACTGCTCATTCTCTTTTATAATATACCTTTTTCTTTTTCTTCATTACTTTGGAAGCTTCTTTCAAAGGGATGGGGAAATCAAACTTTTTAGCTAAATTCTTCTGGGTCAAACCTAATTTTAAAAAAGAGAGAGAGAGTGAAATGGTAAAAGATCAAGGCCAGCACATATTTTAAAGGATTCACTATCCTGATAACAGGCACAATTATAAATGTCTCTTGAGCTGTCTTTGGGGATTTTTACACTTGTTGGTATATTTCTATTCACTAGATAATACCAGTTTACAAATTAGCTAGTAATATTCTGGGGGAGAAAACCCAGAAACTACCTTGGAAATGCCTAGGAAATCTCCTTTCTTTACTGATTTGACAGATGAGTCCCAAGAAGTCAGCAACACCAAACAAATACCAGAAGCCACATCTTGACCCAATGCATCTCTATATTCTCCTTTCTTCTCGATTCAACTCCAGACACACATTATGATTTCAACTGTCCCAAATACCTTTGGTTCCTCAAATGCCTTGTTCTTATACTTCCCAGCCTTCACACATGCTGTTCTATATGGCTAAAACACTCTGTGTACATGCATGCGTGTACACACTGTACACACACACACACACACACACACTCCTGCCAGGCAAATTTCTACCTGCTCTTCAAGACTTAGCTCACACCATCACCTCCTCTCTACAGTGCCCTGCACAGCACTAACTCCAGGAACACTGAGGTCACATCACTTAGCACACTTTTATATCACATATTTATAATGTGTTTCCTCCACTAGGCTATGACCTCCCTGAGGGCAAAGCTAAGTGTGTCTTTTTCATTTTTCTACCCACACTACCAGACACATAGTAGGTACTAGTAAAGGTTTGTCAGAGTGAGTAAGCTTCCTTCCTCTACTCACTAAACCATGCTGCCTTCCCAAATATTAATGGTTAGAAGAAAACCCAAGGGCTTGTGTTTCCAAAAACAAAGTCATAAAACACTGAGCATGTGCTCCCTGAAAGCCTTTTTATTTGTCTGTAATCCGCCCACCCAAACCCTTACCCACCTTATCCCTGCCCTACCACTACCATTCTATACCTGGCTTTCTTCCCCCCATTCAATATTTAGCTTTCCAGGAACCTTCTCTGATTTCAGAAAGCACCCTATGCTCAATTACCATGAGATTTGCATGTTGTTAACTTGGAGAGTGTGTTTTATTCTTTATTAGAGATCCAGTATCTAATACCATACATATTAGATAGGCAATAACTATTACTTTTGCTAGTGAATTAGAGTATGTTCTAAAATGGCATTTCCCAATTTGTGAGAAGCATGCCACTGATTCTGGGTGGGGCACAGACCTGGCATTAAAGAACCTTAAATCATACAGTGAGAAATACATTCTCTTTCCCATTATTATTTAATCTGATTCTATCAGGGAGAAAGTCTGACTTTGGAACTAGTAGGTCATTATGACTTCTCTGAGATTTGCTTCTCTCTCTATGACTACAGATAACCTTTGTTAGACAAGTTATTTGGCTAGAATTTAATAATATTGCTTTGTCTTTATTGGACTTTTTAATTAATTTCTATTTGTGGCAAACTGTACAGGTTTGTCACTGAGATAATGATGTATAGTGTTCTCAAAAGAAATTTAGTTGAGAGGAAAAAATGCAAATATTTAAATAAATATATTAAGTAAATGTAGTGCAGATGATATGCAGATATACGGTAGGAAAACAACTCAAGTCTAAAATTCTGTTTTTTATATACCCAGATGTACCTTTTTCTCTAAATGCCAACACCTTTGGAATACTATACTTGCATCATTCTCAAATGTTTTCCATTTGTAAGTCTTGCCTAACCTAAACATTACTCCTTGAGGTCAGGATAGGAGCCATCAAGTCTACCTGTAATTACTGGGGATCTAAAATATGTCAAGGAGTATAGAAGATGTAAGAAAGAAAAAAGACAAAATCATTTCTCCTACTTGTTTTGCAAACTTCATTAAGGGGAGCTCCAGTCTACACCAAAGACTTTGTCCCAACTTAATGTTTCCAGTCTTTCTCTAGCCTTCTTTCTACACAGTTTCTACACGCTCAAAATATACTCCTAGTTCTTCCCTAATCACTCTCTGTTACAGATCTATACACAGAGCTATGCTCACACAATTTTTCCCACCAGTAATTCACTCCTGGCTCAGCAACATGTGTGACTCTCATGGAGCTCCCATCACCATGAAGCCTTCCCTGATTCCCTCATCCCCAAATTATTCACCACTTCCAAAGCAATTATTTATACTTCCACAAGAGCACTTGTCATCCTCTATTGTATATAAATTATGAATCTCTCTCCCAAGTTCTGTGAGAAGTGATTTATTAGTCTTGCTTGAAATGTTAGAAGAGTTTCCTGATTTTCCTGCTCCTGGATTTCTAAACTCCACTACACTTTACAAAAACAACTTCAAGTATATATTACAGAAGTGTACCTGTCTCCGATCACTTTACTCCACCATTCAAAAATCTTCAGTGACTATGAAATGACAGTCTCCAAGGCATTCTACAATCTGGTCCAAAACTTCCTTTTCATTCACTCAATATTATTCAGGCCTACTATATACTACTCACTGGGATAATCCCTCCCACCTTTCCTCCAAACCATCTCTGTACATTTATTCTATATCAAACACTGTGCTGGGTACTCTGCATGCATTCTGTACTTCTCTTAGTCTTTGCAGTAACTTGTTGTGCTAAGAACTATTATTCCCATTTTACATATAAGAAAACAGAATCAGAATAGTTAAGCTGGCCAATATTGCACTACTAGTAAATGACAGAGCCAAGATCATATCTTTCTGATTTCAAAGCCAATGCTCTTGATAATCTCAACCTTCCACTAGCAATTTCTCCATTTCTGTCCCTTTATTTCCTACCTTTATGCCTTTCCTTTCCCTAAACTGTTAGTCTTTCTCACGGCATTCCTCATACAGCATTCCTATCTACTAGCTTATATTCATATTATTCATTTATAAGTTCCTTGACAGCAGAATATTCTGATTAATCTATGTCACTAGCACTTACTCTAGTGCCCACAGTGTGGAAGATGTTCAATATTGTTGAATGGATTTCAACAGGTGTTGAATAGGTGAATGAATAATTTACCTACTCCCCATATAGTACCAGGCATAAGTATTTAATAAACATCCCTTTAATATTAATATTAAATATACCAAAAACAGAGTAAAACTTAAGCACTTCTGGCTTGGTTTAAATATAAATCTATGACTCTATTCCTGGTCTCACAAGCACAGCAAGGGGGCTCTGAAGTTAATGGCTCCATCATCTGCCCAGCGGCCTAGCACATAAACTTCAGAGTTGGCATCAACCTTTCCTTCTCCATATTTTAGTCAGTCATTGATCCTGTGCATTCTATATTGTTGCTGCCTTAAGTCAGACCTTTTATCTTTGCACTGGACTACAGTGAATGTCCTCTAACAGGACTCTGGCCTCCAATCTCTCCCAGCCCAACTCCGTCCTCCATATCAGAACATGTCACCCCTACTACAAAGAAGCAGCAAAAATCCCCAAATTTCAAAACCAAAATTCAGGGCAAACTGCCTTATTGTCTTTTCCCACCCCAGCAGAGAAACCAAGCAGAGGAAAGTGATCCTAGGTCTGCACTGCATAATGTTACAACGACACAACACTGGTTTTATAATCTCAGCTACCCAGTTACTCCTAACTGGCATAGGTGGTGATCTCCAGCACAAATTCATGCATCCCTTCCATTCCATCCCCCTTTCTTCCAGGAGCTTCTTCATCCACTTTCAGTGTTCTTCACTTTTAATCCACTATCTTGCTGATGGACTATTATTTGTCCTTTGATTTGTGGCACTAAAGCAATATAGGCTCTCAATCAAATCCACTGTGTTTTTTCCTGGCTTCTTGCCTGACCTGTAGAGCTCCTCACCACCACTACCACCACCACTATTACCACACTCTCTCCTTTTCCTAGAGTAAACCTTTTATCCTGTTTTGACTATTCAAAGAAGCTGGAAACCCAGGGCTAAAGTGTCTTATACCACCCTTGGATTTTTTTGATCCCTGGCAGAGGAGCCAGAGCAAAACAAAACAAAACAAAAACCTGAGTGCCTTTAAACACTGAAGCCATTAGAGGGGCTTGGAGTCCAAAATCATGGCCCTGCTTAGTATATCTGAAGGCTTCCTGCCACAGCTCATTCTCAGGAGTCAATCAAGTCGCACAGAGTACCATCTTACACATCTAAATTATCAAAGTAAATTTAGTCTGGAAGGCTAACAAACAAAATATTTATGCATTCCTCAACTTGGGCTTCAGTCTTGCCTGCCTCCAATTCAATCTCCCTTATATAGCATGGCCTAAGTAAATCTAACCCTATCACTTCTCTCTCTTTTTAAAATTTATTTACTTGAGAGAGAGAGAGAGAGAGAGAGAGAGAGGAAGAGGAGAAGCAGAGGGAGAGGGACATGCAGACTCTGTGCAGAGCACAGACCCAATGTGGGACTCAATCCCACAACCCTGAAGTCATGACTTGAGCTGAAACCAAGAGTCGGTCCATTAACCAACTGAGGCACCAAAGTGCCCCTTACTTCTCTTGTTCAGAAACCTTCAGTTTTGGACTTTCTGAGTCACTGAAGACAATGAGAAATGTAGAGTAGCTGCATTCCCAAAATTTCACACCAAACAACTTCACATTTTGAAAATTCTACACAAAACCAAACCCTTACCATTACTTGAGGACAGAAAACACTGAAACTGCAAAATAACATTTAAGTAAAATAAGAAAAATAATTCCATTATTTTGGAGCTATGATCCTATATGCTCCAGCTCCACCCAAGCAGGGCTTTGTGGCCACCAGGGAAGAGAAGAGGGACACCAGAAAAAGCACCTGCAGGAGAGCTGCAGCAACCAATAAAAAGATTAAATCCACCCTAAATCTGAAAATACTAAAACAACACCTGACAGATCAGAGCACAAATGACAGAGAAGGGATTTCAATGTGCAACTTAAAAGGCCAGACATCACATAAAGTACGAAGCATGCCATTTAATGGAACTGACTGAGTTTAACAGGGCAAGCTGATTTAAAGGGACAGTCTTCCAATTGCATGGGTTCCAGGGGAGAAAAAGAACAAAATGGAAGGATCATAAATTAGGTCACAAAGAAAACATCAGTAGCATCCATAAAAATGGAGACCTTACAAACACTCGGATCAAAATGCAACAAAATAGGGACAGCTGGGTGGCTCAGTAGGTCAAGTGTCTGCCTTCAGCTCAGGTCATGATCTCAGGGTCCTGGGATCGAGTACCACATCGGGCTCCTCACTCAGCAGGAGCCTGCTTCTCCCTCTGTCTGCCACTCCCCCTGCTTGTGCTCTCTGACAAATAAATAAATAAAATCTTTTTTAAAAAATAATGCAATAAAACAGTGTACTAACAGAAACAAAACAGAAAATTCCCAGACATTTAAAAAAAAAACAAAACCTTGAATCTATTAAGCAACTCTAGAATGAGAAGGGTAATACAAACAGAAATTATAATTTTGAAGAATAGTGACAATGGAAACACTATGTATTAGAATCTATGGGACTTAAAGTAGTGGTTAGAAGAAAATGCATTGCACTAAACACTTATTAAGAAAAAGGAAGAATAAAAATAAATGAATGAAATGTCCTGCTGAAAAAAAAGTATAAAAAGAACAATGTAAACCAAAAGAAAGTACATGGAAGGAGATAATAAAGTTTCATCTTTTTTATTTTTTAATGAGAAAGAGACTAGAAAAACAAGATGTCTCATTAATAAACTGAAATCCTGTTTTTTGAAAATTAAAACAAAACACTGGCTACCTTGATCAAGAAAAGGAGGGAATACACATACATATAGAAAAAAATGACAATTGGGAAATAACCATTGAAACCCAACAAATTTTTTAAAATTATAAGACACTACTTTGCATACTTCTATGCAAATAGATTTAGAAACACAGATGAAACAGATAATTTCCTAGGGAAATATAGATTACCAAAATTCACCCATTAGAATTAGAAAGCTTAAAAAGAGCAATTTCATAGAAGATTAAAAAGTTGTTAAGGAATTATTCCACAAAAAGCACTAGACCCAGATGATTTCAAAGAATTCTATGAAACCTTCAAACACCAGGTAGTCGCACTGTTCTACAAATTTTTCCAGAGCATTGAAAATGAAGGAAAACTTTGTAATTCCTTGTATTAAGTAAATATAACTCAAACACCTAAACCAGATGAAGAAGTACAAAGAAAGAAAAACTACAGATCACGATGTAAAATTCTAAACAAATTACTAGCAGAGTTCAAGCTACTTTAAGAAAATAATACATCATAACCAAGTAGGATTTATTGCAAGAATGCAAGGTTGGTTCAATATTGAAAATTCATTTATATTATATACCATACTAATAAATCTAACAGTAAAATGTGTTTACCTCCATAGGTCTGAGAAAGCCTTTGACAAAATTCAATACCCATTTATGATTTAAAAAAAAAACCGAAGAAAATAAAAATTGAGGAATACTTTTTAAGATTTTAAATATGTATGCCTTGGTCCTAAACCAGTACCTTATTTAGTGAGAAATACTAGAGATATTTCCCCTAAGGTCAGGAATAAGGTAAGGATGCCCACAATCTCCACTACTATTCAACACTGTACATGAGGTAGTAGCTGAAAGATGCAGTAAGACAAAAGAAATCTACTGCAGGCATAGGAATGAGTAAAAAAAGAAATGAAATTTTCTCTACTTGCCAATAACATCATCATATGCCTGGACAATCAGTATCAATGATAAAACTTACTCTAATAATAAAAGAATGCAGTGAAGTGCTAGGATCTTAAGTTAACACACAAAAACCAATACGCTAAGTGAAAAGAAGATAATCAGGAAAGCTCACATATTGTATGATGCAATTTATATGAGATGTCCAAATCTATGGAAAGTTTAGAATTTGCTTAGCAGTAGGGTTAGGGTTAGGGGTAGGCAGTGGGAGGGAATCCTGAGTGTTAATGGTTACAGGGTATGGTACAAATTACAGGTTTTTCTTTTGGGGTATTATAAATGTTCCAAAATTGAGTATGGTGATGGTCACACAATTCTGTGAAAAGCACAGAGTTGCGCACTTTTAATAGGCGAGCTGAATGAACTGTGAATATCTCCATAAACTCTACAAAAGCACAAGTGGTGGGATAAGCCCTCAAAAAAGAGGAAGGGCTTTTCCAAGAAATAGAAATGCCCTTAATAGAAATGCATCTTAATTGTGGTGGTATGTTATTAGAGATACAACTTTATCAACCCCCCTCAAAATGTATATAAAACCAATCCTAAATACAGTTGAATTTTTTTTTTTAAGAGATCAAGAAGTGGGGCCCCTGGGTGGCTCAGCTGACTGAGCTTCTCAGTCTTGACTTCAGCTCAGGTCATGATCTTGGGCTCCTGAGATCTAGCCTCACCGCCAGTCTGTTTGTCCCCTCTGTCTCTCAAATAAAGAAAAGAAAGATCAAGAACCTTCCTATATACAAACACTAAACAGAGGGGATTACGAAGGAAACCCCATTCACAACAGAAAATCAAACACTTAGGAATAAATTTAACAAAGAAATACACAAACCCCATAGGAAAACTTCAAATCTAGAACATTCCGAAAAGACACAAAAGCAGTTTGAACAAGTGGGAAGACGTCCCATTTTTAGAGAGGAAGTGCCTCAGCCTGGTAAAGACGTCAGTCCTCCTTAAGCTAATATATAAATCCAGTGGCCACTAAGAATACCAACAAACACGCCACGGCCCCCCTTATTGTGCGGGAAGCAAGTGGCTCCATCCAGTGACCTTTCCCGTGAGTCCGGAGGATCTTACGTGACCGGCACGTGCCCTTCGACGCCCTTTCCAGGACCCGCGTAAAACCAGGGACAGGCGGGGGCTCCTGTTTCGCCCCGCACACGCAGCCGGGCCGACGGGAGGCCGAGCGTGGCCGCCCGCGGCCCCAGGGGCCCCCAAGCCGCGGGTCGCGCGGGATTACCGAGGCTGAGCCGGAAGGCTGACAGAACGCTGACGGGAGGCTGAGGCGCCCACCGCTCTGAGACAGAGGCTCCCGCCCGCCCCGCCCGCCGCCCCCAAGGCGCCACCTGCTCGCGCCTCTGGCCGGGGACCGCTCTGCGCGCTCGACGGCGGAGGGGAGGCAGCCGGGGCCCGGGACCTAGGGCCGGGGGCCAGCTTCGCGCCGGCCGGGGCCGCCGCCCACGGCTCCTCAGGGCTGCCGCCGGCCCCGCGCCCGATGCTCCCGCGACCCTGGGCCCGGCGGCCGCCCAGCTGCAAGACGCCGCCGCACCGGTAG
Source organism: Mellivora capensis (assembly GCA_004024625.1). NCBI lineage: Eukaryota > Metazoa > Chordata > Mammalia > Carnivora > Mustelidae > Mellivora > Mellivora capensis. The sequence continues at coordinate 33,687 of PISX010017069.1, forward strand.
GAGCCGAAGCGTGTCACGTAAACGAAGCGCGCCAGGTCCCGCTCGGACTCCCGGCTGGCCGCCGCCATCGCCGCCCTGGTAGCGGAACCGCCGCGGAGTTTCCTCCTGAACCGCGGAGCGCACCGCCGGGGCGCACGGACGCCGCTGACTGCCCGGACGGCCCGGCGGGGGCGGGGCCATGGTGCACGTGCGGGGGGGAGGGGCGCGCGCTGCCGCGAGTCCGCGACACTGGGCGTGAGCAGTGCGTGGCCGGGGCGTGGGCAGCGGGATGCGCTAGGCAGGAGGGACGCCCTGTGGTCAGCGGGGAGGCAGCGTCTGGGGTTGGCCACGCTGCAGACTGCCCGGGAGCGGGAAAGCGTTTGGTTGGTGCGATGGTGGACCACCCAGCCGGAAAGTGGCGTTGCGGTTTGGGAACCGGATCACTGGGGGTAGAGAGCAGACTATGGGGCCCAGCCCTTTGAAGAAATGAGCTGAACCAAGAAGAGGCTGGGGGGTAAGGGAGCAGGCCATTGGGACACCCGTCCCCATGGCTGGGTATGAAGAAGGTTTCAGAGTGAGCAGCTGGACTTGACCAATGTGGAGTGTCAGTCAAAGAAGTTGGGGGCCTGGAGGAGGGGAGAGGAGACAGCACCTTTTGCTGCCAGAGCGTTCCAGTGGGACCCTGGTATATGTTGTGCTGGGCCATAGGCCTGAGACCAGCGTCTTACTCACACCCACTTGAGGCCCATCATGGTTCCCAGCTGGATTATTTGGGCAAGCTACTTTTCCTCTCTAAACTTCCAGTTTCCTTAGAAGTAAATTCAGGGTAACTGGGTTGTTAAATCAACAGAAATGATATCCCTCTTTATATTCCTGATATTGATAACTTATGTATGCTTTTTATCTGATTTGTTCTCTACAGTAGGTTACCAATTTTGTTAATCTGTTCAAAGAACCAACTTTTCAATTTGTCAATTCCCTCTATTGTTCCCTAATTTTTTTTATAACATCCTAAGATGGATATTTAAATCATTGATGTTGAGACCTTTTTTTTCTAATGCAGGTATGGAAAGCTATACACTTTCCTCTGAGCATAGCTTTAGCTGCATGCCACAAGTTTTATATATGAAAGTTTCATTATTCAATTCAAAATATTTTAATTGTAATTTTTTAGGCCTGTGGATTGTGTATAAGTATACTGTTTCATTTCCAAACTTTTGGGAGCTTTTCAACTTTGTTATTTATTTTTAGCTTAATTACATAGTGGTCAGTGACCACACTCTGAATGAATTTCAGTCCTTTGAAATTTTCTGAGACTTGCATTAGAATGCAGCATATTGTCTACTTTTGGGAATAACTGTGTGCAATTGAAAAGTATGTATACACTGTAATTGTTGGGGCCAGTGTTCTATATATGCCAATTTGATCAAATCTGTGAAGTGTCTTATCTAGGTTTCTTAATTAATGTATCTTGTTGATTTCTTTTTATCTAGGTTGTACTTTCAACTAAATTAGGTCAGATTGTTCTATCAGTTACTGACAGAGGTGTGCTGACGATCATCCTCTATAGCTCTGAATTTTTATTTGTTCTTTTAGTTCTATCAATATTTGCTTAGTATATCTTTAACTGCTATTAGTTGTCTACACATTTAGAATTGTTATATCTCCTGGTAACTTGACCCTTTGGTTTTTATGAAGAGTTTCTCTTTATTGCTAATGATACTTCTTGACATATATTCTGGTGGTTTTTGTTTTATGGTATGTCTTTTTCATTATTTTACTTTCAACCATTCTTCATTCTTGTGTTTATAGTATCTGTTGTAAGCAGCATATAGATTATTTTGGTAATTCTACAATGTATTTTAAGCATCATGAGACATTAATATTATTGCTGTTTTAAACAGTCAATATGCACTTTGATTTACTGATTTTGGATGAATTTACCATCTCCATTGTGTTTTTCTTCATTCCTACATATCCATTTTTCCAAATGGGACTATCTTCCCCATACCTAGAGGACAACCTTTATATTTTACATCAGTGTGTTGTAGTGGTGATGAATTCACTTAGTACTTGTTTCTCTGATGTGTCTTTTTGTAACCATATTTAAAGAATGTTTTTGCTGGGAATCAAATTCAAGGCTGCCAGCTATTTTCTTTCAGCACTTCGAAGAAATTCCATTGTTTCACAATTTCTGTCTCCTTTGAGAAGTCAACTGTCAGTCATATTACTGCCCCTTTCAAAGTAACACATCTTTTCCCTCTGCTTGTTTTTCAGGTTTTCTTTCTGTCTTTGCTTTTTAGCAGTTTTGTCATGAAATGACTCCGTATGATGGTTTTTGCATCCATCCTGCTTAGGCTGCTTAGTGCTTCTTGAATGTGTGCTTTGATATCATTTATCAGATTTGATCAATTCTAGGCTATTCTTTCGTCTGCTATTGCTTCTGCTTCGTTCTTTCCCTTTTCCTATGACCCCACTACATGTTAAATCTTTTTACTCTTCTCCATTTATCTCTTTTGCTATTTTCTGTGGTTTCTGTCCTTGTTTCTCTCGATGCCTCTGTCCAGTTATTTTCTACTCATCTGTAAACCAATCCACTACTCCTCTTTTCAGTACTATCTAATCCACTTTCCTCAGGTGTCCCAGCTTAAAGTCTAGGGCATTTACTAGGGCCTCCTTGGGTAACCCTGAACCCTAGGCTGCCACTCATACACTGGGCAGCATCTGTGGGTGGAAGAAAGCTATGGTGTAGAGCTTTTCTTGTCCCTGGAATCTTGACCCCTTGAGGTCCTCTCACTTCAGCCCAAGCTCTCCAGTCATTTTGAACAGGTTTATTTCTCCTCTTTAATCCAGTGTTTGATGATTTTATTGGCAGGAGAAACAATGGATCTGATACAAAGTAGTGCCCTCTGGCCACAGCAGGAATGGGGCAGATGCAGGGAACAGAGGAGACCAAGGCTGCTGTACTTCATGGGCGTATTTTGGCCCACCCACATGCAACAAACACGGATTTCACTCTTGCTGCTCCTGGCCCCTGCAGCCCACCCAGTACTCCACTAGCAGTCAGTGGGGATGGCCACTGACAGGACAAGTGGGGGATGTCAGGAGAGCCTAGCAGGTGCAAGGAGTTTACAAAGCCAGAACCTTCTCAGAGTTCAGATATCATCCCAAAGGACCTTCCTGAAGGCAGCCTACCTGGGTCCCTGTCTCCCTGTCCCTAGTCCCTTCCTCACACATTATCTTCACTGCAGTCTGAAAGTATCTAATGTAGTGGCTTACTTCTTGATTGTCACGCCACAAACCCTACAGCTGCTACATGAAAGCAAGGACCTTGACCTTTTTGTTCCCGCAACATGTCCCCAGGCACTTAACACAGTGTCTGACACACACAGGATGTTCCATACTCATGTGTTGTAACTATAAATAAATAAGTAAATGAATGATTAGACACATTCGAAAAGGCCACGAACAGAAGGAAGTTGCTCAGCTAACATCATCCACCAGGTGGCAGTCACAGCTCCCTTATAAAAAAGAATCTCCCTTTCTTTTCCACACCCTTCAAAAAAACAACTCAATTTTTATTTTTACCAAGAGTTAGTAGCCTGAATTCAAACCACGACTCTTTCATTTGGGCTTTTTGAAAATAACACTTGGAGAAAATGCATTTCCAGTCCTCTGCCCTTGTGGGGTGAGTGGCCCTGGCACCTGGTGTGGGGTGGGAGGGCAGTGTAGAAAAGAGCAGTTGTATAAGATGTCATCTCAGCCCACAAGAGATGATTTGCTCCTCCCTCCCTCACCCCTTCATCAAACAGCTGCAGGAACTGAGAGAAAAACCAACGGATGCATATTCCTAGTCATGAATTTCATTTGGCCAGCCGTAGGCATGGGGACATATGGTCCCCCAAGGAGACAGCCGCAGATGACTGTCAGAAAAGGGCCTTCCACCTCATCTGTGCCTGAAGTGCTGTTCCTCCACTCTCCCTTGGTTCTAACAAGTCCTTCCTGCTGCTTCCACCATGTTCCTGGGAGTATAAAGTGTGGGGGACCTGCTGCTAAGCCAGCCCCAACTTTCAAAAAGCTAACCCCAGGGCTTCTTGAGAAAGAAAGGGGCCCAGGCCAATTCCATTTCAGGGGGAAGGAAGCATGAGGGAAGGTCCATTTTTTCACATGAAGAAATTATGATATATTTAAAAATGCTTGCAGTAAACAAATAGAGCTTTAACTCCCAAAACACAACATAACAGAATTATGTGTTTCTCAAGAAATTATAGGTGTTCCTTTTTAAGACTGGATTCTTTATGCGTTACAGAGAATGTGATAATGGTGCCCAAGCTTAAATGGGTATGATGGTTCTATTCTCACACCTGTCAGCTGATCTCTATGGCCATTGTTTAATCTTAAGATAATATCAACTGACTCTGTTTTACAGGCCCTTTTGTGAATGAGAGAATTTAGGGCCCCAGGGGACCTAACTCAATGCAGAGTTTGCAGCGAATGAATGGATGGGAGGACCCTGCCCTGTGGGGAACGCAGAGGAACTTCTCTAGACTTGGTCACAGGAAAATTGAGCATTCCCTCCCTCTACTGCTGCCTCCCCACCACCAACCCAACACACATTCTCACTTGTACACACGCATGTACACATGCCTCGTCCCCTGGTTATTAAGCCCATCTCTAAGATTAATTACATTGTCTGTGTCAGCCATCTATCTCATCTTCCTTCCATACAACCCCTCCAAATTAAAATAATGCTTAATCAGAATTAGAGCCTGCTCAAGGCGTCTAAGTGCCACTTGCTCTTGTTAAAGAAGGATCTCTCATGCTCTTTCAAACAAGCAACGAATTTCAATGAGACGTCCAAGGACAGGAAGGGGAGTGGGGTAAAAATTTCCCTTTCTAATCAATCGATATCCTCCTTTTGAAGCTTCCAGCCTCTCAACCCCATCTGGCTGGTCTGCTCTGGCATTGAGAGGATACTCTTCCCCTCCTGGCCCCTGGGTCCTCGGTCCCAACAGCTTCCAGTTCCAGAGATGCACCCACAACCCAGTCCGGTTCTGCTCTCCCAGCCATTACGCTCCCCCTGTCCTCAGTACTCCAAGGTTTAAAAATCCCAGGTTTTCATGGGGACTGAATTCTTGCTTCTCCTTGTGGTCTGAGAAGCAGCAGCGTGGGGTTCCCCTGAGAGCTTGTTAGAAAGGCAAAGTCTCAGGACCCCAGCTGCGCAGAATCAGACCCTGCATTGGAACAGTATCCCCAGATGAACTTGGCGCCCACGAGCACAGCAGGGCTCCCAGCTACTTTTATCTGGCATTCAGATCTCTATTCTACTTGTTAAATACCTGAGCCTTGGGGCCCCCATTAGCTGTCAGCCTCCCCCCTTCCCTTTCTGAGGCACAGATCCTTTAGTGGCTGTTTTGAGAACAGGTCTAGGAAAGAGAACTAATGTCTGGATCCTGTGAGTCATTTGTTCAGTAAACATTTATCAAACACTTATGATGTGCACCACGCATGACTGGTCCCAAGGACCCAAATATGCCTAAGACAATATTTATCTCCAATACCTGGGAAAACCAGGTAAACAAATTATATATAATGCTAATTACACATTGTAAGAAGTACTAGTCAGAAGGACTGCTTCTGATAACAAAGTGTGATTGGGGGTGGGAGGGAGTGTTTTAGAAAGAATGACCCAGGAAGTTCTTCTCAGAGGTGATGTCTAAGCTAACTCCTGCAGGGCGAAAGGGGAGTTGAGCTGAATGAAGCCTGAAGTCTGGGAGACAGGGCTGAGAATTTCTCACTAAGGAAACAACCTGGGGAGGAGGGTAAAGACCCTTCCCTAGGAGAGAGGGCCTTGTGTCAGAGGGCCACAGTGTGGCTGGAGGGCACAGTGGGGGGTGGGGGGGATGGAGGCCAGGGCAGATACTGCAGGGCCTACGGACTTGGACTTGAGAACAACAGATGGAGATTTCTCTCCAGGGCCATGAGAGGCTGTTGGAGGGTTTGGCAAGGCAAGGGTTTGGCAAAGCCAGATTTGTGTTCCACTCCAGCTAAGGACTGGCAAACGGAGAGCGCATTGCACAGTGTGGGGGAGGCTGGGGGAAGGAGAGGTGGGATGACAGCAGGGAGGCTCTGCTGAGGCAGGGCAGGCCAGGGGCATTCCCCTGATTCGGTTCTCATCCCAGTCCTGGGAGAGGGTTATCACTGACTCCTCTGTACAGAGACAGCGAGTGTGGCATCTCAGGAAGAGAGGGGAAGGGACATTTCCAGGGTTGCTGTGGCCTGCAGTGACTGGATCTGGGACAATAATGGTGATGATGACAGTCTCCACAATGGCCTCATTGAAGCCTTATGGCAACCTGATGATGGAGATATTTTCTGCCCCTTCTGACTGGTGAGACAACCCATATTCAGAGGTTACCTAATGTAGCTAAATTCACTTGCCCAGGGCAATGGGACATAATGGGACATAAATCCTGGGGTCTCACCCTAGAACGATGTCCCTAGTCCCAGGGACCCCTGATTTCAAAATCCAAGTCACCTCTTCTCTCTCTTGCCATGCCTGGGTCCACCTTTGCCTGTGTTTTGCCATCTGTAAAGGCAGAGGGGAAATAACAGAGAAACTAAAAAATCAGGTTTCCTTGAAGGCAGTATAATTGAACTGTCAGCTGACAGCCTCCAGGCTGAATCTCTAGCTCCTACCTCTCTCTTCCTGCTTCTTTGCCTAAAGAGATTCTCTGCTCATCTGAAACTCTGCAGAGCTGAAACTGACCAAGGTTCCAGGGCACAGTCCCTGGGAGTTTGTGTTCAGATCAGTAGCCCAGGCACCTAACCCTCTGCTGCGGTGGGTCTCCCACTGTGGGAGGAATCCCATCCTCAACGAGCAAGGGAGACAGAAAGAACAGGGCGCAGCCCAGGCAGGCACTTGGCCTGAAGCCTCCACACTTCCACCGTCACCATGGCAACTCTCACAGGCTGGATGGGGCAGAACCCATAGAAGACACGGAAGGGAAATGATGTAGGATGGCGGCAGCAGAGGACTCCTGCCAGCCACACGCATGGTCACCCTGAAACCTGCTCCTGCCTCCAACCCAGCACAGGGACCGGCACTTTGTAAGTGTGCAGATAACAGCAAAAAGAATCATTAGGATGCTCATAGTAATAGTTAACATATGCCAAGGGCACTGCCTGCTATCAGAAACAGATTAAGACATGCACAGACCCCACTTCTGAAGGTCATGGAGCTGCGCCCTCCCTATTTACTCAGAGGGGAAAGTACTATAAAATAAGCATAATGAAAGCCAAAGAAAGATTCCGGTTTTCTGCCATCGTGGGTGACTTCTGCCATCATGGCAAAATTTCCTCATTCTGGGAAAGAGAGGAGACAGTGTGGAAGGCTGTGGCCCCTGCTGCTGGCTCTGTGTATGGAGGGAGATGCTACTGATTTCTGGCACAGAACTGTATTTGATAACTGAGTCCCACTCCCCTTCTCCTCCTGTCCTTCCCATTCCCCCTACTGTCCACCTTCACCCGCCCTCGTTCCCCGGACCCTGGGAACCCTCAGGGAGGGCTGCTGATTCTGACTTAAGTAGGACACCTTAGGGGACCAAATCTGAGTCCCCCATTGTATGTCTTCCAATTTTAGAATGTTGTGTTCGGTCTTTGTTAGACTTGAATTCTTTGGGTGGCAAAGAAAAAGGAAGTTGCTGATGGCTGTATTTGATTGAGGCCTTACTGTTTCCCTCAGAAGGGCATTTTGCTGCAAATCTATGTTCAAACATTCTAAGTTGGTTCTTCTAGGCTCTACAGCATCACATCTGTTCAGGAGCAGCTGTTTGGGCTGCAGCAATGATCAAAGCTCTGCACTCCGGAGCTCCAGAACTCTAAAAATGGCAAACACTTCTCTTTCTCTTTTTAAATATATATATATGTATACACATATATATATTTACATAAAATCAGGAAGTATATATAAATATATATTCTCTGCAGAAATCTATTTTAATGATTCTGACATCTGAGTCCAAAAGCAAAATATTCAAGTGCTGTTTTAAAATTCACCAGGAAAGTTCAGCAGTAAGAAAGCCTCTCCCTGCTCTTTTGGATTTCAGGAACTGTCTTTGCAAGATGACAGCAACTTTGCAGCGTCTCAAAGAATGAGATGCGTGAGGGAAGGCTTGATTTCTATATAAAGAATGTGTTGACTTATAGTTCTATAGGAAGAAATAAACCCTTTCTCCTGGCTGGGATTTTCGTTGAATTCCACACCCCCACCCCTTGCAAAAAATGGGATGTATAGATATATTAATATGTATGTCAGTCTGTCAGTCTATCTGCCTAACTACCTACTGACCCACCCACCCATTTGTCCATCCGTCTATAATTAGATATCCTTTCTTGGCACCCATGTGATTTGATTGGTCGCGCCACCCCTTCGTTCTCTCAATTTTGGAGATGACATAACTACCACACACACACAAAAAAATAGCTATCATGGTATTGTTGAAGCCATCCTCGTCAGGCAAAATAAAGACAAATGATTTTTCGATTTGTAAAATGGTATCCTTTCAGTATAACGTCTTGGTGAAATTTTAATGAAATTCCTCTTTGGCTGGCTGGAAACTCAAATGGGCCAAGGTAAAACAGGACCTAATATCTGTGTGCCTGGGCTTCAATCCTGGTTTTGCGGGTTAAACTTTCTGAAGGTTAGCCACCTGAAAGCGACCGCGCTAAAAGTACCTATCGCATGAAGTAGTGTGACATTGGAGAGAGAAATGAAACACATCTAGCGAGCAAGATGGCTGGCACTTGGTAAACATGGTGTCCATGCCAGTTATTGTTGAAATTGTCGTTGTTCTCCTCCCTCCCAGAACTGCTTGTGGTTCTGGGATTTGGGGGTTCATAGTACCAGAGAAAATGATCCTTTTTGTTTCCTGCCCCAGACTGATCTGTCTTTCACTGGTGGTCAAAGAGAAAAGATATGCATTAAGAAGTTCCTCAAAGTGAAAAGAAATGACACTTCCACTCCCTTGCCCCTACTCCTGGAATGATCAGTACACCAAGTCTGGCTGCTGAAACACAGACACACACGTAAGGGAAACCAGTAGGCAGACAAGAACCACAGAGGTAGGCAGAGCCATCCAGTCTTGATGATGGAAGAAGAGCTTCCATCTGGCCTTCCTACCTGGTCTCCACTACCCAACTCCATGACCTTGAGTGAATCCCTCAAGCAAGAGTCGATTCTTTGGAAGCAAGTAGCCTCATGTAAGGACTCACAATCAAAACTCCCATTCTCTCCTGCAACTTTTGTTTCATCTTCCTGTCTCTATACTTTCAAACGTGATACCTAGCACCCAGATTCGTTTTAAGAATGAAGCTTCTGTTTTAAAAGTAAATAGAAGGGGCACCTAGGTGGCTCAAGGCAGTTAAGCATCTGCCTTTGGCTCAGGTCATTATCCCAGGGTCCTGAGACTGAGTCCGTGTCAGGCTCCCAGCTCAGCAGGGAATCTGCCTCTCCCCCTCCCCCTGCTCCGAAGCACTCTCTCTTTCTCAAATAAATAAGCTCTTAAAAAAAAAAAAAAAAAAAGCAAATACCAACTGAAAAAAAAATCCTGTCCATTGCTATTCCCCTGGCAGTGAGGTTTATAGGGAAAAAATGTGGGGTTTGATGGACGGGGATTGAATCCAGCCTTTACCACATACTAGCTGTGTAACCTTGCAAGTAACCCAACTTTTCCCGGAGATCTGTATTCTGTTCAGTACCTCACATGAGTGCTAACTATGCTAATATGTATGTAGTATGTAACTGCCTGTCCAACTAAGGTGGTCACCAATGACTGGTTTCCTCTTCCAGAACCAAACCAAACTCTCAGGAGAGCTGAGAGTCACCTGATAGATGAGGCCATTCCATAACGCCACCCCCACCTGGGGCAGGTCTTCGGGAATCCCATCTTCAACCAGCGGTTAAACACACAGCGGCTGCTTCCCTTTTCCCTCAACTGTGAGAGGTGAATGATGCCTCCATGCATTCAACCAAGGAGGCTCAGGTCCATACTGGACCCTGCCTAAAACATTCATGTGGCTTTATAGATTGTTAATACCACCAGTTCTCATCTTGGGTAACTCATTTCAGAACAAATTTTAAATGCCCTGTGTTGCCCTTAGTAAGGGTTGGCAGCAGAGCCGGGGTTGGAAGGGCCCCTTCTACTGGGTGTGTTTAGTTCTTTTCTCTCTCTTTTGGTGTTGGAGGCAGGATGAGAGACGAGCTGAAAATAATCTCTTTAGAATGGTGACATTTGCTTAATCACATTGACATTTTTTATGGTATCAAAGCCCCGCTTACTGAAATAGAACTCCAATGAAGAGGATAAAGAAAGCTCAAGCTTGGCTTTTGGCGTTTGTATTCACTGATTCACCACTTTCCAGGCCCCCATCTACCCACCAGCAGTGTTTCTCTGACACTTAATCACACTATACCCAGTAGAACACACTGGCGGCTGGCGCATGCACTGGATTTGGACGCCACTGTTCATTTTTAACTTCCTTGAGACAAACTGTACTTTTCCACCTCTGGTCACCACAATGAATCACAATATGACACTCTTTCCCTGCCAGTCAACAATGACACCCAAACTGACTAGAAACAGATTCGAACTTAAAATATCCTGACAAGATTCAGGCATGCCAAAACAAAATGTTCTTTAATAAGAGAGGCTGCATTGGTGCTGCTGAAGACTTCATAGTAGGGCACAAATGTTCATTTTCTGAATTCTTAGAGTTT
>PISX010017070.1:0-34775 GCA_004024625.1 Mellivora capensis
AGAGGCAGAGGGAGAAGCAGGCTCCCTGCCGAGCAAGGAGCCCGATGTGGGACTCGATCCCAGGACGCTGGGATCATGACCCGAGCCGAAGGCAGCCACTTAACCAACTGAGCCACAGGCGTCCCTCATGATCAGTTTTTTGATTCATTTTAAAGTCAGCTGTTTTCTGCGTGTTGAAAGTATCAATACAATCATTTTTCACATTATGAGATCAATATGTGTTTCTTGAAATAAAATGAAACAATATAGCAAAACATTATTTGAAGGTAAAATTTAACTTTTTTAAAAATTTCTTTTGAGCGTAACAGAATTCATAGTTTTACACCACACCCAGTGCTCCATGCAATGCGTGCCCTCCATAATACCCACCACCAGGCTCCCCCAACCTCCCACCCCCCACCCCTTCAAAACCCTCAGGTTGTTTTTCAGAGTCCATAGTCTCTCATGGTTCATCTCCCCCCCAATTTCCCTCAACTCCCTTCTCCTCTCCATTTCCCCATGTCCTCCGTGTTATTTGTTATGCTCTACAAATAAGTGAAACTTCTGTCTCTTATCTCACAACCCTTTACTCCATAAAACCACTATTCCTAATAGGTTATGTATCCTTCTGGAATTTTTTCCTTGCTAATTACTTATTAACTTGAATATATCAACAGGTTATACAGATACACATATAATTTTATATTCCTTTGCTGAAATGGGATCATATATCCATAATGTTCTGAAATTATATCTATAATATTCTGAAATAGTCTGTCTTATTTTCATTTCTATAATTAACTGTAGTTAATTTTTTTCACATTTTATTGCCAGTGTATTCCTCTGTGAGATTTCTGCCTCTTAGTATTTATAAATTTCCATTTATCTCCATTATTATTTATAAATTTTTTACTTATAAGGCAATACAGCAAGTGTTTAAAAATCCACTGACGGGGGCACCTGGTGGCTCAGTTGATTAAGCATCTGCTTTCAGCTCAGATCATGATACAGGGGTTCCGCATTGGATGGACTCCCTGCTCAGCAGGGAGCCTGCTTCTCCCTCTCCCCGTGCTGCTACCCCTACTTGTGTTCTCTCTCCCTCTCTCTCTCTCAAATAAAAAAAAATCTTAAAAAAAAGAATGCACTGGTGGGCATTCTTCACTGTCCTGACCATCTCTAGGTAAATTCCAGTGCCCTGAATAATTAGATTCAAAGCCTAGGAGACTGCAGATTATTTGGTAAGATCTTAGGTCTAAGAGACAGTATAGATTTTGAGTCCCTCCTCTGTCACTTATAAGTCTGGAGACTTGCAGCAAGTTACTTAACCTATGAATCTTATAGTCGTCATCTGTTTAATGGCAATAATTCTAGCTACCTGAAATGGTAGTTATTAAGAATACAGGAGATGAAATATAATGTTAATCCATATAGTAGAAATTATATAAATGCTATGTTTGTTCTTATTTCACCTTCCCAAATTGCAACACCAATACCTCTGCCTGAACCCTACACCATCTCAGGAACCAGCTAATTCATGTGACTCCTTGCTTAGTTGTCTTAGCATGAGGTGCACATTTCAGCCTACAGTCATCAATACAAAAGATTGCTGCATTATTTATCATATGCACACGACACAGGTGACACACTAAGAAAATAATCAAGCCCTTTCCTGTTGTCTCACTTTCCAGTTAATTTCAGAGGTTTCCCATTGAGTCCTGGAAAGACAAGATGTTACAGGAGAACAAAGCATAAAGAGCCGGTCTGTTTGAGAGATACTTGCATTGAGATTCAGTTCACTGAGTTGCAGTTATATTTAAGTCACTTATCTTCTTTCAACTTCATTTTCATAACAAAATGATGCTATCCGTAAATTGTTAATAACGTGGATTTTAAATACACACAGTCCGTCACCATAACTCTGCCAATAACTGTTTTATCTCTAAACAGAACATAATAGTACTACCTATTCTACATGGTGGTAGGGAAGAATTAAATAGATAACACATGTAACAGTCCTAGCATAATGACTAGCACATAGTGAGTGCTCAGTTAATTTTAGCCATTATTGCTATTAGTGTTCCTCTCAACCAGGGCCAGGATGAAGATGAGGTAGGTGAGTTAAGTGAGGCTCCTAGAGCACACAAACTTAGGGGGGCACTCACTCTCACGATAGTACAAATGCCGATTCCACACCTGGAGAATACGGAGTGTCTTTTTGAGAGGGAGGGCTTCTTTCAGGCAGGCCCCACCCTGGTCCATAACAGGATTTCAGGTGTATGCCTTTTTTTTTTTTTTTTTTTTTTAGTTTTTTGCCTACTAGAGAACTCTGAGCATCTGCAGTGTGCATGGCACTGCGATTTGTCCCTTTTGTATTTTACCTAGTTTATTCATCACTCATAACTCTGATGTGGGTAACTGTCTCCTCCATTCCACAGATTAGGAGACTAAGACACAGAAAAATGAAATGAAGTACATTTTTGGGACCACACATTTACTAAGTGGGTAAATAGAGATGAGAAATGTCCTTCTGATTGTCAGCTCCATGTTTCTTCCAATATATGGCAGAGCCTCAGTTATAAATTCCACATTTATAAACCAGGGGATATTTTCTTTTTTTTTGTTTTTTTTTTTTTTAAGATTTTATTTATTTATTTGTCAGAGAGAGCGAGAGAGCGAGCACAGGCAGACAGAGTGGCAGGCAGAGGCTGAGGGAGAAGCAGGCTCCCTGCCGAGCAAGGAGCCCGATGTGGGACTCGATCCCAGGACGCTGGGATCATGACCTGAGCCGAAGGCAGCCGCTTAGCCAACTGAGCCACCCAGGCGTCCCAGGGGATATTTTCTTATTGTGTTCATGTGTAACAAAATTGAAATGCTATGTTTTTTTCTGATATGTAGGTCCTAGTCCTTTCTCTTTCATTCACCAATTATCTTATTTTGGGCAAGTCATTGAACTTCTGTGGGCTCCATTTTGTCACCTGTAAAAGTAAATGAGTTAGATGTCATTGCCAAGAATTCCCTATTTTAACCTCCTATAATTTATTATTTTACAGTGCCTATCCTTTAGCTTTGTGTTTTTCTGCCTTCTTTCTCTTGTTACATGGCAACAATGTGCAAATATGTCCTTAAAAACTTTGGGAGTGGAACTTTCTGAAACAAGCCTCTACAAAGGAAAATATAAAAAATGAGACTATAAATCTTCTGTTTTATGTAACAGAATATCACATATAGATATAGAGTAATACAGGGTATATTTATTTGGAAATGTTCAGGATATAGAAAATATTTTTTGGCTTTGAGTTGGGATTATACTAGACAAAAAGTTAAGAAATAAATCAAATAAAACCTGAGTGTATTGGCTGTGACTATAAAATAAAAACCCTGGTTATTTTTTTTTTTTTGAGGATTATAAACTGGTTGTGAAGCCAGTTGCCAAAGCCTTGGTCTTTGATAATGATAATCTCATTGCACAAGTGTGTAGTTTCATGGTAATGGGGGTCTATTTTAATGAACAAACCTGGTCTGAAGTTTAAATTCTGGTGTTGGTGAGAAGGGACAGAGGTGTACCTCATTACTCTGTTATCACTTAAATACAGAAAGGGGGCCTCCAATTTAGAAGAGGAGGACACCATCGATACAGTGAGAGGGCAGCTATATTGTATCTCTTAAAGAAAAGGACATACTTCAGTTTGGTGGGGACTTGAATGAACTCTGAATGCTTAACTGGGTCCTATTTTGCAGTAAGATGATAATCAAAAAGTTTAATTTACGGGGATTTAAAGTATTTTCACATTCTTCTCCTAAAGCTGGAATGGCACTCATTCCTGTGCCTTAGGCAGCAATTAGTTCCGAGATACCATATATTTGTTCCCTACAGTTGGGGACACTTGATTATAATGTACAGCTCATTTTTAACCTTCACAATCCTGGATGATTGAAAAGCAGGAAAGTAGAATTCAGATAAGTGAGGTCAAAAGAGGTGAAGGAATGTACCCAAAGTTGTCACAGAAATACTGAGTTTGGTCTGTTAGGACCCTCAAAGTTCTCCCAACTTAGTTGGACTCTCCAGAAGCCATGCCAAAGAAGGCTTTTTTCCCCTTATGAGTGTCTAGCCTTTTAAGGGACAAAGAAAAATGATTCTCTGATATTAACATTTAGAAAGTAAAATAAAATGGCAGGAAAGCACATGGAGCATAAGAAGCTCATGCATAATGTTATTTATTTTTACCTCCCTCCACCACCCTCTAGAATTTCCTGTGCCCTTGGGAAGGGAACTCTGACTTGAAGCAGAAAAACATTTCTCTTTAAGGAGGGCACATTGGACATAAAGAACAACAGGAATTCTAAGTTGCATAGGTCACCCTTCCAGGGGTGAGGTAAGCCCAAATATCTCCCAGAAACCTACCACTGTGGTATGTCAGAAACAGCTACATAGAAACCCTTTCTTTTATCAGAATTCACTCTGCTCGGATCATGATTAGATCTCAACAAATATTTGTCCAATTTAGTTGCATTGAACTGACTCTTCAGTAAGGTTTTGTAGGTCTTAGTCAGCTATATTCAATGGAAACCCTTTTAATAAGGTGACCACAAAGTTCCACAAACTCATGGATCAAAAACCCAGCTTGACAAGATGGGACAAGTAGACAAAAAGCAGAGGGAGGACCTAAACATGAAATTTAGCCAGATAATCCACCAATCTTTATCTGTGAGAAAATTTTGTATAGAAATGTAACACAGCTCAGATGTGTTTCTTTAGGCAGCAGCTCTTTCTGCCCACGGGTCCTGTCCCCGTGTTTTAATAAAATCACCTTTTCGCAAAAAAATTTTTTTTTTCTTTGAATAAGTATTTCCTGAATGAATGAATTAACAAGAGAGGTACAGATTTGGGAGTCATCAGCAAATAAAAAGAATACACTATTTCAGTTTTTTCCTATCCATATAGAAGTTTTCAAGTACTTTGTATCATAGTGTACATACTGTTTCATAATCTGTTATAAAAAAGTACAATGATTACTAGGGTTACAGAAATCATGGCTTTTCTATTGCAGCAAAGGTTATATATTGAGATGATCACCACCTGCTGGTCAGAGTCAGAACTACATCTCTCGATATCTAAGGGTGGAGGCTGTACAAGGATTTGGGGAGGGAGGAGCCTTTGTTCTGACCCACCAAACAGGGCTTGCTGGAGGCTTGAATGGCACAGGCAGGCCTTCCTGCAGAATCATATGCTGTTTAGCTCTCTGAGCTCTTGACAGGAAGTTCCACCTCTGTCTCAGATGAAGAGAAAGCTGCCAGTGTGAGTGTTCCTGAGGGAGTGTGTATCTGTGTGTGTAGGGGTGGGTGTGTGGTGTGTGCATGTTTGTGCATATTTTGATTTTGGGTCACATCTTTTAGACACATTTGCTTTATTATATGTACTTACTCATACACATAACTGTATTATCAACAATAAATAGAATCATATTGTACATAGGGTATAATCTGCTCTTTATTATTGCCTAATAGTGAATACTCTTCTAATAGATCTATAACATTATTTGTATGAGCTATATCATAACAAAATGTTTCTGGTGCTTTGGAAATTGTATTCTAATTTTCTGAATTATAAAATTGAAACATATGTACATTAAGGACATCAAATCATAGAGAAATGTATAAACTGCTGTTTGCCCTCCTCCTAAGATAAAAGTTCTTAATAGAGTGTTAATATATTCTACAAATGTTTTTATCCCAATACAATGGTACTAGCATATATAAATACTTTTGTGCAAATACATGCACTATATGTATATGCACAATATAAATATACAGCTATACATATTTATTTTTCAGCATGAAGAAAAAAGACAACATGCTAATCTGCATTTTTCCTTTTTTCTACTTATGAAATCTAAGATTTTTATTTGTATTTCTTTCACTATTTTGTTTAGGTTATCTTTTCACTGATTTGTTGGGCACTTACATCGCTTTTTATGAAAATTACAAGTTACCCTTTCCCATTACTATTCATCTCTTACTATACTTACCCTTTGCCCATCTCTTACTATATTGAAGATGCCTGTATAATTTGTTTGAACTGGGCACTTTTGAGAGTAAAGGATACACAGTTAAACAACAGGCATAAATTGGGAGCATCTTAAACCATATGGTCACTTTCTCATGTATCATGTATCATGTATCATGAGAATATCATGAGAATACTGTATTGTATCATGAATACTGACTCAATGTCTATAGTATATGTGAATGATTTCCTTCCCATTTTATATTTTGTTTTATTTTCTTGCAATGCAAGTGTTCTAAAATCTTATTGATTTTTATTATTAAAAGACAACATGGTTAATTATAAATGTTTGAAGAATACACTGGGGTGGAGTAATTGCCAGTCTACTGGGAGGTTAGACAGAGAAAGCATTCAAAGCCCATGGGGCCACAGGAAGCGGAGGGAAAAGGTCAGGTTTTAGAACAAGTCCAGGTTTAGAGTTCCTGGTCTGTAATTTATAATATTACTAACCTGACTCTATTGGCTTGAGCTCTAGGTTATAAAGAGTATAGTAATCTCTATATTGAATGTTTGTTTCTAGGATTAAATGAAATGAGATATGAAATTATTATGATAGAGAATGAGTTTGGTGAATGTTTATTTTCATCACCCAGGTCACCTTCCTAGTTGTTTAAAAGGCTGAGCTTCTGTACTAGCTCCACTCATTGCTCAGGGATCAGCCAACAGATTTGGTCCCATATCCATATTCCTTAGCACAGGAGTGGGATTTCACCTCCTCTGTCATCTTCATCACCCAGAGGGGTTGTTGAGTGAGTACTCAAGGGGCCACAATGGCAGGGGAGTGTGATCGAACCATTTCTCTAGCCTCAGAAGCTCAGCTTTCAGAAGGGAGGCTGCTCTGTGTCTTTTGTTGGGAGAGGGCAAGAGCTGGAACCTCTCTATTCCTGCCTTTTACAAGATCTATGTGTGACTCTGGAAAATTTATTTACTCTCTGTGAACCTGAATTCCTCTGCTGTAAAATGAGAAGAATTTGATAGCTTTCCCATGGAATTGTGTGGGGAAAATGAGCAGACTTAAGGAAGTGTTTGGCATATAGTATGCAACTTAAAAAAAAGTTTGTCCTGCTCAACTTGACTTTTCTGTACAATAAAAGAAACTGACAAAAGCAAAGAGCAGAACTGTCAGGGAGATTAGTGGGAAATGTAGCAAGAATAAATGAAATGTTTAAATACATAATGTATGAAGTTGGGTGCCATTTTTGTGCTGTGGAATGAGTTATGTAGGAAATTAGGGAAAGGGAAGACAACCATTGCCTTATTTCCTTTTCTTCCATGTGATTTTCTGTCCCTGTTACTTCACTTTCTATTTGAACATCCGAAGAAACAGTTTTCCCTGAGAGGAGACAGTCCAGGCAAATCAAGAACGGTAATGAACCTCAGGACCTTGGATGAGTCATTTCCCCTGTGCTGGCCTCACCTCTAATATGGAGTCACATGCAAAATGACTATGGTTAGGGGTTTGGGCCTTGGGTGTTACCATTTTCTGGTTTCATGATCTTTGGCAAATTCCTTAATTTATTTGAGCCCCATTAAAAAAATCTTTCAAATGGCTGTTATAACAGCAATAACCTACAAATTAAGTTGCAGTGAAAATTAAATGAAAAAACACATGTAAAACATGTGGTGAAATGTCTGGCACTAAGTGCTCCAGAAATGTTATCTTTATGTTCCTTTATTATTAGCTTTCTCAAGCTGATCAGAAGAAGAATAAAGAGCCTGTGCCTTGAGAGGGATGTAAAGTATTAGCTTGAGTGACAAGGTTCTATAAAGATGCAGTATTAAAATAGCTCAATCCTGCTGCAAGAATTGACATATATGTTAATGAGACAGAATAGAAAAATAATCAGTAGAACCAAGTGCATGGAAACACTGAGTATTTGATAAATGCACTGTTTCCAATTGCTTCAGAATTCATAGTCACTAAGAATTGGTGCTGGATCATTGGTAAATTCCTACAAAGGAAATGGAAATCTTATCCTCACACCAAATAATATGATGTGAAGGTCAAAAATTAGTGCACAATGCCATATCCATCCGATGTGACTCTAATCACATAAAAGATATGTGTAGCTGACTTGTATATGAATATATGTGGATGTTTCTAACTGCAAGGGAATGCAGCAAACCATTAAAACTGTTAATGAGAGTGAAATTGGAGGTTATTTGTGTATTTATATAGTTGCCTTGCTTTTGATAATATCTTAAATGAACATGAATTACTTTCATAGTCAGAAACAAAGCTCATGCATGCTATTATTACATAATATTATACATATTATAAAGAATACAAGGCAGTGTGATGAGTTGAAAAGAGAAGAAGGCTTTGTGGTCATACACACTTTGTGTTATCTGAGTTCTGCACATTACTAAGGAGTGACCCAAAGGTAAGATACTTAACCCCTCTGTGCTTCAGTTTCCTTATTCTGAAAAGGAGGAAAGTAACCCTTTCTTCACAGGGTTATTGAAATAATTTGATGGAATATCAGAATGTAGATTAAAGTGCTGTATTTTATTCTGAAGTACACCTGGGATCCCATTCCAGCTCTGTTACATACTTCTGCAAGTTTCTTCATCCCTCTGAACCTCAGTTTGCATATCTTTAAATGTAGTGATAATACCGATCTTGAAAAATTATATATGTTAGCTGTCAAGCAGTGTCATAGTAGGCACTCTCCCTCGGTAACTATTTCCATGAATATTACATATACTAGTAATAGAAAAGGAAGAAATTTCTGACTAGTGGCAGAAGAATTAATGGTAATTATTATTTTTTCAAGCGATTCTTACTTTATTCTTTTTAAGTATTAAAAATTAAGTATTTTTAAAGATTTATTTATTTGAGAGGGAGAGAATGAGAGAGTGTGCATGTTGGGGGAGGGGCAAAGGAAGAGAGAGAATCCTGAGGGGATTCCCTGCTCATCATGGAACCCAACTTGGGCCTCAAGCTCACAACCCTAAGATCATGACCTGAGTTGAAATCAAGAGTCCGATGCCTAACTGACTGAGTCACCCAGGTGCCCCAAATTAAATATTTTTTGAGAAATATTGAGAAGCCTTGATTTAGCCATTCTGTCCTTAGGAATTTATCTTACAGGAAACTTGGTTCAAGAGTTTCTTATTTGAAACAATGGTACAATCATGGTGATTGTGCATATATTTTTAGAACTTGTGTAAGATTTTCCATAGGATGAACTCCTGACAGTAAAAATTTTCAACCAAAGCATATGGCATTGTCAAATGTAGATTTAAAATGTTCAGTACTGATTTCCACTCCCACCAACAATGGGTGAAAGCTTCTCTTTCCCCACAGCCATCCAGTAGGTTAAAAAGGGGTTTGTGCATGTTGACCCAGCAATTCCTTTTGCAGGATATTTTCCCTGCAGGACAATCATCACTGTTATATATTGCAGGGGTTTACCCCATGGTTGAGGCAGAAGGACCAAGGGACAAGAGAGTGGAGGATCACTGTAGTGAATGGGCCATGCATTTTAAGCTGGATTGGAAAGGAGGGTACAGATTTAAGGAGCTAAGTCACTAGGAGAAAATAGAAGGGTCAGATGATGGGTTCCATGGGCCATTCTGCCACTTCCCACCTCCCACACACTGGGGAACTCAAGGAACTCTGGGTACCTACTCTGTGTCTGGAGCTGGGATTGTTGCTGTACAGTTTTACCTCCCTTAATCCTCATGACAGTTTGATTTTTCAGCTCTATAATTCTAGATGAGGAAAGTGAAGCTCCAACAGGTGAAGAGATGTATTTCGTTGAATATAAGATCCCATCAATTTTAAGACACATGCTATTTTAGGGATGCCTGAGTGGCTCAGTCAGTTAAGTGTCTGCCTTCAGCTGGGGTCATGGTCCCAGGGTCCTGGAATTGAGCCCTGCATCGGGCTCCCTGCTCAGCGGGGAGCCTGCTTCTCCCTCTCCCTATGCACCTCCTTCAGCTTGTACTCTCTTTGTGTCACTCACTCTCTGTTTCTCAAATAAATAAATAAAATATTTTTTTAAGAGACATGCTATTTTAGATAATACCAAGAAAGATAAAATGCTTGCTGTAGTAATGCTAAGATACCGGTGACTGGAGTGTTAAAAGGTGAAACAAATATGTTTTTTAGAATGGATGAAATGCAACAGCCTGTGTAGGGTTGTTATTCATTCTGTGGAAAAATTGTGATTGGAGGCAATCTTTTTCTGATATCAGTCAGACTCCATGTTCTTGACATAATACAAATAAGACAAATCAGGTATTGTTTTCTCCTCTTATTGCCTTATCATGTGGTACAGTAGAAATCTTTGTATTCCTTTCTGATAGCCAGGTGCTAGTCCTTTGCCTCCTGCATAGTGGTTCTATGACCTAGGGCAAGTCACTGCATATCTGTGTGCCATATTTTCCTCAGCTGTGTATTAAAAAGAGGGATTCTGTCATCCGGATCACTTTAACCCATTCACATTTTATTATTTAAAAATCTGACTTTCCTGACACTTAGCCATACATTACTCTGCCTCCCTCCAATCTGTTACTTACAGAACAATTTAAAAAGAATCACTTAATACCTTCTGATTAGGGACCAGGATTGCTTGGGGTGGAGTGAAATGGTGAAGGGTGGAGGGTGTTTTCTTTGAAAGATGCCTACAGTCACATAGCTAAGTAATGGGATTTACTCCTTCATTCTCCTACTTAATGGATTCCACATTACCATATATGGAACTTTCTTAATGCAGATCTCCTATATACAGAAACAAGTGGAAAATGCCAGAAGGCTGGAAGCAAGTCAAGCAAAACCTGGTAAGGGCTTTTGTATAAAGTATGTGGAAAGATTACTAAAAGGTAGAAAATAAGTGGTTTTGGTTGAGTTTTAAAATTCTAGTTAAAAAAAGAAAGCTGAGGGAAGATGTGAGCAAGGCCATTCAAAAATTTAGAATTTTTATTCATTTCCTTTTAATACCATTATTTTATTAAAAATTTATACTTTAAAATTTATATTATATGAAATTAATTAATTCATTTATTTATAAATTCATAAATATATTTGTTTATAAATTTATAAATTATTTATAAATTAATTTATTAAATGATTTATTAAATTTATATTTTAAAATTTATATTTTAATAGAAATTATCCTTTTAATGTTGACAATACAGACATGTGTAAAGTAAAATTACAGATTATTGTTTCCCTGTCTCTGTATTTCCAGATCACTCTGGATTGCTAACTACTATCCTTACAGAAATGATCCTTGCATAAGATTGTTTGTCACTGTTTGTAAATAAAATTTAAAATTCCCTATGTGCATGGAACACTGTTTTTCTCCTCTTAAAAGTGTAGGGACCAAGCGGTTAAATGTGCTAAAGTGAGACATGTCACAAATTGCACTTTCAGAAAGGAGTAGGGTGCAGAATATTCCAGGAGAAAGACAAATGAGAGAGCTACAAAATACAAAATAAGGCCGTTTTTAATGTTTATATTGTGTGCATTATAAAAGAATATTGCTCACCATATGTGCCTTTAACAATTCAAAAAATAAGTGAGCATATAAAGTAAACTCTGAAAATATCCATCACTTACCAAGACCTTGTTGTATAATGCTATGCATCTCCTTCTGTGTGCCTGCAGATCAAAGCATTTGGCTGGTATTGTTTTTACAAGGACTCTGAAAAACTATTTCTTGCTTACAAAAGTGGGACATCATGTTGCCTCTGACCCATGTGAACGCATTTCTATCACTCATAGCAGCCATTCAGAAAAAGAAACTTCACACTACTTAACATTCCATCCCTTTTCAGTCTAAGGGGCTTCTAGAAGTCCATCCCTGGCCAGACGTACAGGTTGAAGAGCAGAGGCCACCCAAAACTGAAAACAGTGAAGATATTTGAATCTTCTAGAAACTTTTATAGACTGCGTGGTGTCTTTTTCTTATTGATTTATATAATAGATTACCTATTCTTCATGAATTCTGGATATGAATCCTTTGTTCATTATATTGTTGCAAAATATATTTTTCTACTTGGGCTTGCTTTTTCATGCATTTTAAAATGCATGTTTTGGAAAAAAATGCATGTTTTGATACACTAGTTTTATATTTCATTGTAATTTAATTATCATTCATTTGCTTCATGGTTTGTACTTTTTGTGTCTTGTTTTAGAAAGTTATCCTACCCCAGGGTCAAAATTTAATTCCTATATTTACCTCTGTGTGTTTCAATATTTTTTTTAGATTGAGTCTTTAATCCATCTGGGACTGAATTTTTATTGGTGTGAGATACAGAAGCAATTTTACTGTATTTTTTGCATATAAATAAACAATTGCAAATAAATGTCCCAATACATATTGAATAACTTATCTCCTTCCACTGACCTGATCTGCTACCTCTGTAAAAGGTTGAGTCCCCATGTGTATGGCTCTGCTTCTAATCTCTCTCTGGTGTTCCAATAGCGTAAATATATATAGGGGTTGCCAGGTTTAGCATATAAAATGCATACCATTGTTTATCTGAAATTCCAGTTTAGCTGGACTTTTTGTATTTTATCTGGAAAAACTGTTTGTCCCTGTGTCTATATCACACTGTCTTAATTACTGTAGATTTCTAATGGGTCATGGTGTCTGGTAGGACAAGTTTCCCTATCTTGTTTCTAGCTTCAGAATTATCTTGGCTATTCCCGGCTCTTTTGCTCTTTCTAATACACTTTAGAATCAGCTTGTAAAATTTTTTACATTTATTTTATGAGCTAGTGTGTCAATTTTTGTAAATGTTTCACTTACAAAATGCTTAGAAAGAATTTGATTTCTCTAAATGTTGTAGAATCCTATGTCTGTTAGATCAAGATGTTAATTTCATTTTTTAAGTCTTCTATATCTTCACTGATTTTTTACCTGCTTGATATACCAATTACTGGGAAAGGAATGTTAAGAACTCTCACTATAATGGTAGATTTGTCCATTTTTTTTTAATTTGTTGATTTTTGCTTTGTGGGTTTTGGAGCTATGTTATTAGGAAGCATAAAAGCATGTAACTGTGATAACTTCTAGGAGAATTATACCTTTCATTATTCTGTACTGACCCTCATTATCTTTAATAATGCTTTTTGCCTTAAAGACTGTTTTTCTGGCAATAATATAGCTACATCAGGTTTCTTTGTTCAGTATTTGCCTGACATATCTTTTTCTGTCCTTTTACTTTCAACATTTTGATGCTGTTATTTTTCAGTAGTAAATCTTGTTAACTCCATATATCTGGAATTTTTTTCCTTTCTGTGCTATTATATTTTAGACATCGCTTGCAAATCAATCAAATATTGTCTTTTAACAAGTGACTGGGTTAGTTTATTTATATTTAGTATGACTTCTTATGTATTTGGAGTTTTTTATGACATTTGATTTTGTCCTTTCTATTTTCCTGCTTTTTCTATGCTCCTCTTTTTTCTAGTTTCTTGGAATCTTATGGATTCTTTTAGGCTTTTTACCCTTTAAAATCCTTGGCTTAATTCTATTTCTTTGAAATTATACATTAACTTACTATTATTTTCTTACTTATAAGTTACTTATAAATAACTTACTATTATCATTACTTTAAAAAAATAATTTGCTCACTTTATTTTAAAATCAGAAAGTTTGCATAGAGGGGAAGGAAAATAACTGAATGTTAACAATTGCTGTCTTAATTGTTTTTAAATGTTTCCTGTGGTTTCTGACAAGTATTTTTCTCTAACTGTTCTACCAGCCTCTTCAACTCAGAACTGATCTTAAATGTGGTCCATTTTTTCAGCTCAAGTTATTGAAATATACTTTACATATAGTCACTCTGTCTCTTCTTAGGCATTCAGTTCTATAAGTTTGACAAAGCATACAATTGATTGGCATCCTCCACCACAATGGAGATATAAACGTTTATCATCTTTGGGTAAAGTTCAATTTCCTCACCCCTTCCACCTGTCTCTGACAATCTCTGATTTTATTTTTTTCCCCATAGTTTAATCTTTCCCAGGATGTCATAGAAAAGGATCATATAGTAAATATTCTTTTTGGGGCAGTGGTCTGGCTTATTTCACTAAGCATAATTATTTTGAAATTCACCCATGCTGTACATTACAATAGTACTTCATTTTGTAATTGCCAAATAATATCCTATTGAATGAATATACTACACTTTGTTTATCCATTTGCATTCCCCCACTTTTTTCTATCATAAATAATGCTGCAATGAACATTTGTGTACAAGTTTTTGTGTGAGCTTGTGTTTTTATATCTTTGTGGATTTTTTCAAATCTGAAGACTGCTTTGAGTAATATTGCTATCTTAACAATATTATGTTTACTAACCACAAACAAGGAAGGAACATCTTTCCGTTTATTTAGGTCTTCTTTAATTTTTTTCAGCAATGTTTTGTAGTTTCCATCGTACATATCTTTCACCTCCCTGGTTAAATTTATTTCTGGGTACTTTATTTCTTTGAGTGCTATTGTAAATGAAATTGTTTTCTTAATTTCCTCTTCAAATTGCTCATTGCTTGAGTCTAAAAATACAACTGATTTTTGTGTGTTGATCTTATACTCTGAAACTTAGTTGAATTAGTTTATTAGCTATAGTAGTTTTTTTTGTGGATTCTTAGGGATTCTGTATATATGACCACATCACCTGTTAGTAGAAATAGTTTTAAGTCTTCCTTTGCAATTTAGATGTCTTTTAATTCTCTGTTTGCCTAACTGCTCTGACTAGAACTTTCAGTACTATGTTGAATAGCAGTGGTGAAAGCAGGCATCTTTGTCAGGTCATTGATCTTAGGCAGAAAATTTTCTGTTGCTCACCACTGAGTATGATGTTAGCTACGAGTTTTCTAAAAATGTCCTTTATGATGTTGGGGAAGTGCCCTTCTATTCCGAGTTATTTTAGTGCTTTTATCTTGAATGGGTGTTCCATTTTGTCAAATGCTTTTTTCTGCCTCAATTGAGATGATTGTGTGTTTTTTTCCTTTTTTTCTATTAATGTGGTGTAGTACATTTATTGATTTTCTTACGTTGAACTATCCTTCATTCATGGGATAAATCTCAATTGGTCATGGTGTGTAATTCTTTCACCAGGCTGTTGGATTTAGTTTGCTACTGTTTCATTCAGGATTTTTGCATCTTTATTAGTAAGGGATATTGGTCTATATATTTTTTGTGGTGTCAGAGGAATACTGGCCTTTTAGAATAAGTTAGGAAGCATTCCCTTTCCCTCTTTTTTTTTTTGAAGAGTTTGAGAAGGGTTGACATTGATTATTTTTTAAATGTTTGGTAATAATCACCAACAAAGTTATCTGGACTGAGGCTTCTCTTTGTTGGGAAGTTTTTAATTACCAATTTAATTTATTTACTTGTGAGAGATCTGTTGAGATTTTCTTTTCGAGTCAGTTGTCATTCATGTTTTTTTAGGAATTTGTCCATTTCACCTAGGTTATATAACTTCTTGGTATATCATTGTTCATAGTATTCTTTTATAACATTTTTTTTAAATTCTGGAAGGTCAGTGGTAATGCCCCTAATCTAATTATTGATTTCAGTTGTTCGAAGCTTCTCTCTCTTGTTATTCTAGTTAAAGATTTGTCAATTTATTGATCTTTTTGAGGAACCAACTTTTGGTTTTGTCAGTTGTATTCTTTTTCCTCCATTCTAATATTTACTATTTCTTTCCTTTACTATGTTTGGATTTAGTTTGCTCTTTTTTCCCTGTTTCCTTAAGGTGTAAAAGTATGTTACTGATTTGAAATATTTTTCATTTTTAATGTAAACATTTATAGCTATAAATTTCCCTCTGGGTACTGTTTTCACTTCATCCCATAAGGTGTTGTGGTATGTTGTGTTTTCATGCTCATTTATTTCAAAATATTTTCTAATTTATTTTGTAATTTTTTTACCCATTGATAGTTTAAGAGGGCATTGTTTAATTTTCACATATTTGTGAATTTTCTAGTTTCCATTGTGTTATTCATTTCTTGTGTTGTGCCATTGTGGTCAGAAAAGATACTTTGTATGTTTTTGATCTTTTAAAAGATTTTGAAGCTCATATTGTGACATATAATCTATTTTGGAGAGTGTTCCATGTGCACTTTGAGATGAATGACAAAATAAAAGCAAAACATACCAGGACATAAGCAATGCAGCTAAAATACTTTAAGAGGGAAATTTGTAACTTCTCTTACATTGGAATCCCACTGTCTACTCCTCTTATTGTACTTTCCCATTCCTCAGAGGCAAACACACTATTGAAAATTTTTTTAAATTCTCATGGTTTTCTTTATACTTTCATTACCAATGACTGCATCTCTAATCAGAATGGATCTCATAATGTCGGTGTCCTTGCACTCCTTACTATTGTTACACCACTTCTATTTCTAAGGTGCTCTATGTGTTGATTCCTATAGTTATAATTCACTGATGCTTCACCACTATGCATGATTCCAATGATTATACCACAAAGTATTTTTTGGTGTTCTATTAATGGGAAATTCCCCCTAAAGACTTATTATCATAATGTATCAAAGAATATTCTTATTATTTGTTTCCTTATGCTCACCTGTCAATTTTTTTTTCGCATTGTGTACCAAGGTTGTGCAATTACTGGATCATTATGTAGGATTGTTACTACATACTAACAGTTACCAGATTGCTCTCTAGAGTGGCTGCACACTCACCAGAAGTACCTGTCATTTCCATTTGCCCAAATCATGCATCTAAAGGGGAGGTTGCATTTCTGGTTCCAAACTTGGGCTCTGGAGTTAGGCAAACAGTGAGCCTAAGGAATCTACTTAACTTCCCTCAGCCTCACCTTCTTGAGGTTTAAAAAGAAATTCTGACTCCTAACACAAGGGAGCACTGTGAAGAGTTCAAGAAGAAATCTTTGTAAAGATTCCAACATGCCAATTATCATATGGTTTCATTTATTTGTGGAACATAAGGAATAGCATGGAGGACATTAGGAGAAGGAAGGGAAAATGAAGGGGGAGAAATTGGAGTGAGAGATGAACCATGGACTCCAGGAAACAAACTGAGGGTTTTAGAAGGGAGAGGGGGTGGGGGATGGGTGAGCCTGGTGATGGGTATTAAGGAGGGCATGGATTGCATGGAGCACTGGGTGTTATATGCAAACAATGAATCATGGAACACTACATCAAAAACTAATGATGTACCGTATGATGACTAGCATAACACAATAAAAAAATACAAAAAAAGATTCCAACATGTCATTTGGTGCATCACCCACAATGCCAATGTTTGCTTCCTTCCCATCCCTACTCTCCAGTCTTTAACAAAGATGTTTCTCAACTTCAATAGCATTACCACATTTTAGTGAGCATTTGTGAATGTAAGAAGAGAACCACATGTAATTACCTATTTAACATAAGTATTTCAGTGCCATCTCTTGACATGCAGTGTTGTGGAGCTGCGCTGGAGCAAAGTCCTTATCCTTTCCATGGAATGATTCTGCTTTTCTTCTCCTCAGTTTGTACCCTCTATGTTTGTATCAGGAGTGCACATGATCTGGGTGTCTGGGAAGATCTTGATGCACAAGAAGAGGTGACTGGGGATCTACTGGGAGGGATACTGGAATGCAGGTCAGGAGCTCAGAGGTAACTGATTGGACACTACAAGGGGGGCTGAGACTGTGCTGGCTTAGGAGTAATTGCAGGATTATTACATATTTGCCTCTTTAAGATATTACACAATCTTCTTGGAAGTCTGGGTGAGACCAGAGTCTTGCCTGACCTAGGGGATACTTGGTTAGGGGCCTGTCCTCCTACCACTATTCCACCACTACCTTTTCTGATGCAGGCTAGGGTACTACGAATAGCCAGGCATCACTTCTTCCCACCGTATTTTATTTTGGATGGGTGGGGACTGTGTCTAACCTTGTCTGCTCTAGGTCTGAGGTTTCTGCTTTTGGATATGGCCTCTGAGGTAGTGAAGTGTTCACACCTAACCTCTGCTTTTTTCCAGCACAGGAATTTCAGGATAGTGGGATGTTAAGGCACTGTAAATGGAGGGGAATTCTGGGATCATTACGGGCATGATGCCTTTAAGACTTTATGAGCAGTCAAACAGGATCAAAGGAATCCGTATTTAGAAAGATCAGCAGTTATGCAGTATTTTGGGACTAGGGACCACAGGCAGGGATCCCAGTCAGAGATAAATTCCAGAACAAAATATTGAGAGGAGAGAGTAACACACAGGATGCAGAGGTACTCTGAGTGAAGGCAGACAAGCTAGTTGGAGATAAGGAATGGAAAAGGGCTTCATCATGGCCACTCCCCCTGTTGACTTGCAGCTGCTTCTGGGACTCCTTCCCCACAGAGGCCGCTGGGCCCTGAAAGGGGACTTGAAATGGGGTCCACCACCCACCCCACTAGCAACCTTTGTAAGATGTGCACCTTTTTGGAGGTGTCCAGTGAACTTGATGCCTTTGTTCATAATGATCAGGAAAAGAAGCAATGCACAGGAAATAATGCCTTTTCATGGACTTACGCCCACATGAATTCCACAGCCTCATCTCTCTATACGCCAGGACCCAGGGAAATGAACGGAGCAGCTGCCTCTGGGCATTTCTTTCATTATAGTTGGGGAAAATGCACACCACAGAGACCCATGGGGTGTCTCAGTAAGAGGGCATTAGGAGTAAACTATTAGGCGTTTGGGCTTGTGTTAGGTTATTTTGAAGAGGGTTCCAGGAAATGGAAAGATGATAGGATGGGGCACTAAGTTCCCCAAGCCTCAGGCCTCCCATCCAGGGATTGAGTACAGGACCTTCCCTCATGGGGTCCTTGTGGGCATTTGATGAAATCACAAGAGCAGTGTAGGTCACACAGGTGTTATGGCCTCAGCCATGCCTGGGATGTGAGGCTCAGCTTTCTATCTGTAAAGAGGGAAACACCATGTGGACCCTACAGTTACGCCAAGAGATTCTATATTATTATGTAGATTAGAAGCTAAGTCAGTGTCCTATTATGCACACAGTTAATAAGAATATAGAGATTGATTGTAAGTCACCAGAGTTTAATAGAGACTTTTGCTTGCTTTTTCAATTTTCCCTCTTTTCTGAGTCCATTTATGTATTTTGGGAATATATTTTCAACAGTATTCCACAAAGTAAATGGTTTAAAACTTTCTATCCCGCAATTCTACCTCTAGAAGGTTCCTGTGGTCTTTGCCATGGAATACCGTGTCTGGTAAAAAGAAGAGACTCATTTAGGAGTTCTCATGGGATCTTTTAGAGGAGGGAGCATCCACCCACAGCCTCCACAGCTTCTCTACAGCACCCGCCCCTGTTGTTCTCCTTGGAACAACCCTGCATTTCCATTGCTCAACTGGCCCATGTCCTGGACATCCCTCTCAAAAGTGTAAGAGGTTGGGACATAGGAGTGGCTCAATCGGTTAAACATCTGCCTTCAGCTCAGGTCATGATCCCAGGGTCTTGGGTTCAAGTCCTGCTTTGGGCTCCTTGCTCAGAAGGGAACCTGCTTCTCTCTCTGCCTGCCGCTCCCCCTACTTGTGCTCACCTTCACTCTCTCTCTCTCTCTTTCTGACAAATAAGTAAATAAAATCTTTTTAAAAAAAGTACAAAAACTGAATCCTGTGACAAAGTTTCAGATAGGACACTTGAAAGCTCTAGAGTCTTCAGTGCATTGCATGAAGTCACACAGCCTGTGAAACTTTTGGAACTCACTCTCATCAGACTCCTCGCAAATGAAAAAGTGTATCTGGAAATGGTGACCTCGTGGAGTGACTAGATAACTAAGGATAATCAAATCATTATCTGTGTCTGAGGAATCTTCCCACAGGAAATGAAGTTTAAACTGAGACCTGAGGGAGGCTACCCAGGGAAACTAAACAGAGAAAGAGGGGAGAAGAGAGCTAATCTGAGACCCCAACCAGGTATCATGGTCAGGAAGTACTCTAGGACTTGGTTTGTTCCTGAGGAAATCCTGTGTTGAAAACCACTACCCGGCAGCTGAGCATCTCTGGAAAATTGTGTGTACCTTCACAGCGTAATTGTAGTACCTGAACCCCTTCTCTCTGTGTTCTGACCCTAGGTCTGTAATATGATTTTCATCCGTGGAACCATAGAAAGGAAGAAAATTGCTGAGTAAAGTGATTTAATTTCACTTTTGTTTTATATACTCTTTTACAACTCAAGATGCAAAATAACTTTTAATAGGTACTTACTTTTTCCAAATAGTATTTTTCATTGGAGAAAATTAAAAATTGGATATTAGTATCATCTAATGATAAAATCCAGAATGGTGGCTTGGACATAATTTACCATGAAAGGAGGGGCTCCATCAGAAAGAATTTTCTGGATGTCTACTTGAAAATGAAGCAATCTAGACAGAACTCCCAGACATTAAATCACATTAAATCATGTGACAGGAAGTTTCCTTCACCTTCTTCCAGGATATAAAAGGCTGTGTGTGTGGGCACCTGGGTGGCTCAGTCAGTTAAGCGTCTGCCTTCAGCTCAGGTCATGATCTTGGGGTCTTGGGATGGAGCCCCACATTGAGCTCTCCACTCAGCAGGGAGTCTGCTTCTCCCTCACACTCTACCCCTGTGCACATGCTCTCTCTCTCAAATAAATAAATAAAATCTTTTTTAAAAAAAGCTCTGTGTGTGTGTATGCGAGAGAGAGTGAGAGATAATGTTAAAAAATGTATCCAGAGGGGCGCCTGGGTGGCTCAGTGGGTTAAGCCGCTGCCTTCGGCTCAGGTCATGATCTCAGGGTCCTGGGATTGAGTCCCACATTGGGCTCTCTGCTCAGCAGGGAGCCTGCTTCTCTCTCTCTCTCTCTCTCTCTCTCTCTGCCTGCCTCTCTGTCTACTGTGATCTCTCTCTGTCAAATAAATAAATAAATAAATCTTTAAAAAAATGTATCCAGAAAGGATGAATACCCAACTTTTGTAGCAACATGGACGGAACTGGAGGAGATTATGCTGAGTGAAATAAGTCAAGCAGAGAGAGTCAATTATCATATGGTTTCACTTATTTGTGGAGCATAATAAATAACATGGAGGACATGGGGAGATGGAGAGGAGAAGGGAGTTGAGGGAAATTGGAAGGGGAGGTGAACCATGAGAGACTATGGACTCTGAAAAACAACCTGAGGGGTTTTGAAGGGGTGGGGGGTGGAAGGGTAGGGGAGCCAGGTGGTGGGTATTAAGGAGGGCACGTATTGCATGGCACACTGGGTGTGGTGCAAAAACAATGAATATTGTTACGCTGAAAAGAAATTTTAAAAAATCTATTATACAAATATAAATTTTATTAAACTTTGTATAATCTCTTTTTAAATTGTGTGTGTATATTAAATGTGTGTGTATGTATAATATAAAGATATTTTGTATTTTGGCAATATTTTCATGATCAAATTCCCAATCAGGAATAAACTACAATGTTATAAAACTTTATCTCATTTTTTCTTATGATTTCAAAATTATATGTATTTGTTTCAAAATTAAATACAGTGGAAAAATATGTATTGCTATTGAAAAAATTTTTGTTATATTTCTTTGATCCTATTACATAGCAATATGGCCATACTTGGTAATTTAGTTTATATTCTCCAAATATATTTCTATGTGTATAGTAATGTATAAGTAGGTTCACATGAACATATGTATTGTTCTTCTAAATTTTAATCACTACATATATATGAGTGTTTATATATATTCTATTTTATAATATGCCTTTTTACTTATGTATGTTAAATTATTTGTTATTGAATTTTATATGTTTGTGATGCAGAACCTTTATTTAAATTATTTCATTGTAGGTTTTGAACAACACCTTTCTAGGTATTCAAATTTATTTTTATATTGAGATTATTTAATATCTGCCTGTGAAATATGCTGGAAATCTTTTGCCATAATTCACACTTCCTTAATGTTATTTCTTTTGGTTTCTGGGTAGACAAAGTTTTTTTAAACCTTTCATTATTTTTTCTAAATAAATTCATAGTATAGTTCACTGTAAAATATTGGAACCAGTTAATGTCCATTTGTACTTATTGACAATTCTTAATGATTGCAAAAAAGAAAATTTATGACTTTACTGATACTGAGGGAGTTGAGGATTTTGTCAGGAGAGTATGTGAAATGATGGATTCTGGAAATAAGTTTGGATGGTAAAGAAGATATTTATGAAAGTGATAACAATGAGAAAGTTAAGATGTTAATGTGAGGAAGAGCATTGGTAATAAGAATGAAACATCAAAAACCTCTGAGGAACAGAATTCATCCTTGAAACTTCTTTTTAGTCTGTGTGATTTTCTTTGTTATTTCATAGTTTAGTTGAATATTAAAGAAACAATTTCCCATTAAATTTGAGAGAGAAGTGATAGTCATGATGAACAGAGGACTGGAATCAAGGTATCTAGGCCACAGATTTCAGACCCATCACTGATCATTAGACTTGTAGTGAGTCATTTGCCCCAGTGCTGGCCTCTGCTCTAACACACAGTTATCCTCTATATAGAGATGTGTCTTTACTCAAATGTCACCTTCTTCAGAGAACTTTTATGACTGCACTACTTAAAAAAAATTCAACCCCCACTCCGTTCCAGGCACTCCCTCTCCTCTTTCCCTGAATTAATTTTTCCAAAATAAAAATGATAGGAAAAACTTGGGTAGTGCTTACTTATGTGTTCATGTGTACTAACACATTTATTTCTCACATCAAGGGAAGCACTATTGTCATTACCATTATTAGTATTGTTACTGTGATTATATCCATCTATGAGATGTGGAAAGTTAGGCACTGAGAGGTTTAAATAGCTTCCCTAAGACCACACAGCTGTTACGTGTGCACAGCTATGACTGAAACTCATCATAGTGCCTCCAAAGTCCTTGACCTTAATTATTACCTTCTTGCTCCTCTACAAAGCACCTATGCTGTCTCATATACTCTATATTTTGTTTACTGTCTATTATCAACTCTACTATATCATGAGCTCCATAAAGGCAAGAACTTTGTTCATTTTATTCATGGTTATATCCTGAAGCAGAGGCACAGAGTCGTGTAGCCACATCAAAAATCTGATAGTAGTATAGCTACCTGCTGTTTACACGGTATATCTTTTCCTTTCCTTTTATTTTCAGCCTATTTAACCTTTATTTTTAAACTGCATCTCCATAGCATATATTTAGATCTTGCCTTTTAAATCCATTCCTATATTTTTAACCGAGGTGTTTAGTCTATTTACACTTAAAATAAATATCAACAAAATTAGATTAATTGTAATATTTTGTTATTTTTAATGTATCTCCTTTAAATTTTTCTCCATTCTTTCTTGTCTTCTTTTAGAATAAATGGATATATTTTAGAATTCCATTCTACTTGATTTTTTAACGATACTTCTTGCATTTCTAAGTGGTTGCTTTAAGGATTACAATATAAATCACTAACCTTTTAAAATGTTTTTAGACTCCATGTTGTACCACTTCACATAAGATGAAAGAATCATGTTGTCATACATTTCCTTTCACCACATCTCTTTTTTATGCTATAACTGTCATATGTATTGCATCCACATAAATTATAATTCTACAACACATGTTATAATTGTTGCTTTAAACAGTCATTTGCATTTTAAAGAAATTAAGAGGGAAATAAAAAGATAGTTTAAAAAATATGTACCCACATATTTACCATTTCTTCTGCTTTTTATTCCCTCCTGTAGATTAGATTTTACTTAGATAATTTAGATTAGATACTTGGTATCATTTACTTTTTATTGTAGATGTACTGACAATGACTTTTTTTTAGTTTTTCTTTATATGATACTTTTTTTTACTTTGACTAGTGACATATATTTTTGCTGAATAGAAGTTTATGGACTGACAGGTTTTGTTTTCTCCTTTCAGTTCTTTAAAGATGTTTCCCCACTGTCTTCTGGCCTCCATTTTTTTCTGAAGAGAAGTCAGTTATCATCTGTATTGTTGCTACTCTGTATACAATGGGTTATCTTCACCTGAAACTGCTTTTAAAAATTTTTTCTTTGCTTTAAGCATTCACCAATTTGTCCATGATGTGCTTAGGTGTGGTATTCTTGGTCTTTGTCTTGCTTGGGATTTTCTTAGCTTCTTGTATCTGTAAATATATGTCTTTCACCAAACTGAGGAAATTTCCCTCATCATTTCTTCAAATACTTTTATTCCCCATTGTCACCCTTGTCTTCTCCTGGCATTCCAGGCACACATTATGTTAGACCTCTGGCATTGTCCCCAGGTCACTGTGACTCAATTTTTTCCCAAGCACTTCTCCTATTATTCAAACTATATAATTTCTATTAATCTCACTTTAAGTTTACAGACTATTTCGTCCATTACCTTCAGTCTTCTGTGAAGCTCATCAGGAATTTTTTCTTTTAGATATATTTTCCAGATCTCACATTTCCATTTATAAGTATTTTTTTTCTCAGTTGAAATTTCTTGTTTTCATGCATTATGAGAATATTTTTCTTTATGTTTTTGAGCACAGCTATAATAGATTTTCTGCTGTTTCTAACATCTAGCTCATTTGGGGGTCAGTTCTATTGATTACCTTTCCACTTTGGTATGGGTTATATTGTTTTGTTTTTTTCAAATGTCAAGTAATTTGTTTTGTATCATCAGTATTGTGAATGTTACCATGTAGATTCTGTATTTTGTTTCTCTAAAAACTATTTTTTTTGTTTCAGCAAGCAGTTAACTTGGCTTAATTTTGAATCCAAACTCTGTCTCTCCTGAGATTAGCACTAGCTGAAATATTTCAGCTCAGTCTAAAAGAACGGAAACTTAGCATATTCCTCACCATGTGTATGCAGTTCAGGGGCCAACCAGAGGTTTGGGCCAAGATTTTACACAGAATCTGTGTAAAATCTTTGTGGCTTTCACCTTTCCATGAGTTCCTTCCTCATTTTCCAGCTGCTGTGATTGTCCCAAAATCTGTACATTTGCGTCCTAAACTAGTAAGACTAGAGATATGTATCTGAGTTTTAGACATTCCACATATAACCAGGCAAAATGTCATAAAAACAGGAAGTCAGATTCTATTCCCTCTTCCAAATGTTAACTTCCCTCCAATCTCTGCTTGGTTTCAGTCTATTTCAAGTGTTTTCAGATAGTTACATTATTTTTTTTCCAGAGTTAGTAATTGTGAGCTATGGGAGGATTGGTCCAACATGAGTTACTCTGCCATTACTGGACTTGAAACATATACTGTGCTTTTAATTATGGAAAAAAAATGAGTCATTGGATTTCTTGCCTGAAGAGTTTGGGAGAAATTTAATTGTTTAAGTGAGGACTGCCTACTTAAGTGGAGATGGAGAACACAAATAGAGATGAATTCTTCAGTTAGTATGAATAAAAAATATATAGGTTATATATATAGATCCCTATATTTAGAAGAGTGAAACATAAATTAAAATGAATTATTTTTACCAGACTACCTTGAATTGGAAATACGTGAGCTTTTATAATAAATCATTGGACTTGTCTTTCCTCCACAGTGTACACTGTCTTAAACCACAGCAAGTGATTGGAAGTTCCTTTCATCTATACTCTTACCTAAAGAGAATTCTGCATATATGTGAGCACACACATACACATGCATGTGTGAGATATTAATATATATAATAGAAATATAAAGATAAACATATTTTCAAAAGAAAATGCAATCTTACCATATCATATGTTTGCAACATATCTTTTTCAGGATAACAACATATTTTCCAAGTAATTGAATACATTTCTAAAATAATTTTTGTGGTTTAATTCATAGTTTTATCCTATATTTTAAAATTTTCATTTTGTTTACTTTCACTGATTACAAAATTGATAGGTTTGCTCAAAACATGTTATTATCTTATATTTTCCTTTGCTTCCATCTATATTATATATTAATATAGTTATATAAATTATAAATCTACCTACCTATCTATATATATAAGGAAACTGTATCCAAATATTAACTTTGTTTATCAGTGGGTATTTGGATTGCTGGTTATTACTACCTTTATACTTGATTGTTCTCCAGCAATTTACTACTATTACTTCTGCCATTTAAATGTCCACTGGTACATGGCTCCATTGCAGATGGGTTCTCTGGTTCTTGCCTTGTAGGGAACTCAGGGAATTATGAACATTTGTTCCACATATGTCATTTTATTTA
Organism: Mellivora capensis; assembly: GCA_004024625.1. NCBI lineage: Eukaryota > Metazoa > Chordata > Mammalia > Carnivora > Mustelidae > Mellivora > Mellivora capensis. Next base: position 26,217 of record PISX010017070.1, read on the forward strand.
TTCTTGTGAGGAAGATAATTATCATCTCCATTCTCTAGTTAAGGGAACTAAAGTTTGAAAACAAGAGGAATATTATCTAGGGTCACACAACCCCTGGAGAAAAAGACAGAGATAGTAACCAATGCCTTTCGGACTGCCAATGCCATATTCCCTCCAGGATACCACCAAGTTCAGCTATAACATAATCCCTCAGGTATAAATTACATTCTTACAAAATTCAGAGTTATTTTCACATTGGAAAAGCATCAGGATGATGTGAAAGGAGCTTATGTTTTAGGCTTGATTCAGCTTTCAAGAACCTTACCCTCGGGGTGCCTGGGTGGCTCAGTGGGTTAAAGCCTCTGCCTTCTGCTCAGGTCATGATCCCAGGGTCCTGGGATCAAGCCCCACATCGGGCTCTCTGCTCAGCGGGGAGCCTGATTCCCTTCCTCTCTCTCTTCCTGCCTCACTGCCTACTTGTGATCTCTGTCAAATAAATAAATAAAATCTTCAAAAAAAAAAAAAAAGAACCTTACCCTCTTTGTCCTTGCTTTACTTTCCTCACTTGAATTATGGGAATTGTAGACTGGCCTCCATTGGTTGTACTTAGAATTAAAGGGTCTAAACGATGCAGGCATGAGGTGAGACTTTAAAATAGTTAATTTATCACCCTTCCCACAGGTCTTCTTTCCCCATTGTAAAGACTGTGATTTTATAAAACTATCTTAGTAACCTGAGGACTGACTGAATCACGAGGCCACCACGCAAAGGCCACTTACTCCTTGTGTGCATGATACAATGTATGAAGGCAACCCAGCAAGTTAAGACAACCAATCCTCGAGACTGGAAGACCACAAGGCTTCCAATGGGAGATTTCTGGGTGCTGGGGGTCAAGATCCAGAACCCTTCTTCTGTCTCTTACAGGATGGATGTCCTTGTGTGCTTCAGTTGGTTTATATGTAAAATAAGACTAATAGTATCTTTCTTTTTTAAAATTTAAATTCAATTCGCCAACATATAATACAACATTAGGTGTTGGTACAGTGCTCAATGATTCATTAGTTGCATATAACACCAAGTGTTCATTACATCATGGGCCCTCCTTAATGCCCATCACCAGCTTACCCCATTCCCCCCCCACCTCCCCTTTCCATTACCCTCAGTTTGTTTTCAGAGTCAAGAATCTCTCATGGTTTGGCTCCTTCTATGATTTCTTCCCATTCAGTTTCCCTCCCTTTCCCTATGATCCTCTGTGCTATTTCTTATATTCCACATATGGGTGAAACCATATGATAATTATCTTTCTCTGATGACTTAATTCACTTAGTATAATACCCTCCAGTTCCATCCATGTTGATGTAAATGGTAGGTATTCATCCTTTCTGATGGCTGAGTAATATTCCACTGTATATATGAACCATATCTTCTTTATCCATTCAGCTGTTGAAGGACATCTTGGCTCCAAGACAAGACTTATAAAACTCAACATCCCCCAAATGCATAATCCAATTAAAAATGGGCAGAAGATTGGGTGCCTGGGTGGCTCAGTGGGTTAAAGCCTCTTCCTTTGGCTTAGTCATGATCCCAGGGTCCTGATCGAGCCCCTCATTGGGCTCTCTGCTCAGCGGGGAGCCTGCTTCCTCCTCTCTCTCTGCCTGCCTCTCTGCCTACTTGTGATCTCTGTCTGTCAAATAAATAGATAAAATCTTTTAAAAAATGGGCAGAAGACATGAATAGACATTTTTCCAAAGAAGACATCCAGATGTCCAACAGACACATGAAAAGATGCTCAACATCACTCATCATCAGGGAAATAAAAATTAAAACTACACTGAGATATCACCTCACACCTCTCAGAATGACTAAAATCAACAGCACAGGAAACAATAGGTGTTGGCGAGGTTGTGGAGAAATGGAACCCTCTTGCACTGTTGGTGAAAATGAAAACTGGTGCAGCCACTCTGGAAAACAGTATGGAGGTTCCTCAGAAAGTTAAAAATAGAACTACCCAATGACCCAGCAATTACATTACTAGCATTTGCCCAAAGAATGCAAAAATAATAATTCAAAGGGAATACATATACCCAGATATTTAGAGCAGCATTATTTACAATAACCAAATTTTTGGAACAGCCCAAGTGTCCATTGACTGATGAATGGATAAAGAAGTGGTACATATGTACAATGGAATATTATTCAGCCATCAAAAAGAATGAAACCTTGCCATTTACAATGGCATGGATTGAGCTAGAGAGTATTATGCTAAGTGAAATAAGTCAGTCAGAGAAAGACTAATACCATATAATTTCACTCATATGTGGAATTTAAGAAATAATACAAATGAGCACGGGGGGAAAAAGAGAGAGAGGCAAACCAAGAAACAGACTCTTAACAATAGAGAACAAACTGATGTCTACCAGAGGGGAGAGGAGTGGAGAGATGGGTTAAATTGGTGATGGGGATTAAAGAATGCATTTGTTGTGATGAGCATGAAGTGTTGTATGGAAGTGTTGAATTGCTATATTGTACGCCTAAAACAAATATTATATTGTATGTTAATTAACTGGAATTTAAATAAAAACTTAAAAAATCAATGAAATGTACTGAACCACTGACTATAATATTTGTGGGAATTTATCCTTGTCTTGTTTCCAGGATTTTGCTTGATAAATAATGCCACTGTGTACTTCGTAGTGTGTGGTTGGGATACAAGAAGAGTGGGGTGAGAAAACTGAGATAACTGTCAGGAGAGTTGTTGAAGCAATGGCCTATTGTGACATTGAGGCTGCCTAGCAGAGGCAGGGGGCTGATATTCATGGAGACTGTGGGGGTTGAACAGAGGGAGGTAGCCCCTCTGGAAGTTATTGTTAAAATCAACAAGAGTATTGGCAATAGAATTGAACAGCAAAATTCATACTGAAATTAGTTTTTTCCCCGGGAGTTTCTCTCCTGGAGGACATCATAGACTTTTCTGCATTTAATCACTGTGCTGGGGAAGACAATTAGGATCACAGAAGCCTGAGGTGTAGAGAAGAAGCAGAAAGGTAAGACATAAGACATATGACTTCTGCCTGCTTGGGAGCTGAGGGATACTCCAGTGCCTATTTCATGCCAGGCACTGTGGCTGTTACCTTGTCTGGTCTGTCAGTTTTATCCTCTATATTCTTGTGGTAGGAGGAATTATCACCTCCATTTCCTAGGTGAAGAGATTCGAGCGCAATTCAGTGGATTATCTTGTCTAAGATCACACAGCTACTAAGTAGGTAATCAGAGATGAGAACCAAAGTCCTAACTGACAATCTTATGTTCCTTTCAGGTTACCATGGCACCTCAACTGTAAATCCAGTGGTTATAAATCAGGTGATATAGATATACTGACTTACTCTGTACAGTAGTGGATATTCTTTATTTTTGATAATTAGGTCCCGGTCTTTTCTCTCTGATTAGATAACTGCATCATCTCGGACATTTCCTTGGACCTCTCATTCCCCCACTCGAATTACGTGTAAAAGCCCTGGATTTGGGTGGATCTTCTAGTCCTCATTGACTTCTTCTCTTCCTCCTCCCCCAACTCCTCCTCCTCCTTCTTCTTTTTGCATCAGTTTAATATTTTATTGTCTCCTCCTTTTGGCAATGAAGGTAACAATGTACAGGCACTCACTTAAGAACATCAGGTGTGGACCTTTTCTAAATTAAATCTTATCTGATGTGAGATGAGAGGTTCTGGTTGAAGTGGATTTCCAAGACCTGCATCTGATTCATTCCACAGCAGACACATAAACACACACACACACACACACACACACACACACACACACACATCCCAATAGGGGTGTCAAGTGTAAGGAGAAGAGGAGGGGACCTAGATGTGTGATATGTATGACAACGAAGGCCCACCATCAGGACAGTCAACTATCTGGACCACCCTTAATGCACTTCCACTTTCATCAAGCCTGAAGTATTTTGTTTCTCTGTCTGTATCTCCTGTTGTGTTTGTGTGTCTGTATGGGAGGTATACAAAATATCTTACCGAAGTGGTGACAGAAGCCTTAAGTGTTAGCAAGCGCAAAAAGCAGGATCAACTTTGCACTTTGCTGTCCTTTAATTCCCTCAATTTTTAGGAGGTGTGAAAAACTTTTCACATATTTGATCACCATTTCTGCTTTGAGTGATCTGTTTTTATTCATTGCCAATTCATTTTCTCTCATTTATGCTCCTCTCCCACCATTTTGTTGTCTGGATGGATGTTAAGGACAATGTTCCATTGAGCTGGGAATGGAAGAAGCAATACATTCATTTTACAATTATGTGTGGAGTGCCCACTTTGTGCCAGGCATTGTTCAAGGTCAGGAGAATCAGCAGTGAAGAAAACAGTCACAGATTCCTGCCATCCTGGAGCTTATTTTCTGGTGGACACATTTTAAATATTGGAAAATTACCCATGATGTTCAAAAAGAAATTTGTTGGCACTGTTCTGGATGCAGCAGATAGAGTGGTAAACAAAACAAACAAAAATTTCTTCCCTGCTACAGTTGCACTGGGAGTCCGTCTGAAAACTTAAACATGGTAGACCCAAGTACTGCTTGAACTTTTGTTCATTGACTAAAACCAGTGGGCTCATGTGTTCATTTTAAAAATTTATATTTTTGTGACAGTTTATTGAGATAGCAATCACATACCATACAATTTCTCACTTAAAGTATACAATTTAATGGCTTTTAGTATATTTACAGATATATGCAACTACAATTTAAACATTTTCCTCACCAAAATAGGAATTCTGTACCCTTTGGCTATCACTCTCTTATCCCCTCATTCTTCTCCTAGTCCTAAGCAACCACTAATGTACTTTCCATCTATATGGCTATGCTTATTCTGGACATGTCATATAAATTGAATCATATAATATGTGACTTTTTGTGTCTGGCTTCTTTCACTTAGCATAATGTTTTCAAGGTTCATCCATGTGGTAGTTCAATACTTTTTTTAAAAAAAAAGATTTTATTTATTTATTGGACAGACATAGATCACAAGTAAGCAGAGAGGCAGGCAGACAAAGAGGAGGAAGCAGGCTCCCTGCTGAGTAGAGAGCCTCATGTGGGGCTGGATCCCAGGACCCTGGGATCATGACTCAAGCTGAAGGCACAGGCTTTAACCCACTGAGCCACCCAGGCGCCAGTACTTTTAAAATGTACGATAATATTTCTTTATATGCATATACCACATTTCATTCCTCCATTCATCCACTGATAGGCATTTGGGTTATTTTCACCTTTTAGCTATTATAAATAATGTTGCTCTTAAGATTAGTGTGTAAGTTTTTATTTGAACTCTTGAACTGTTTTCTGTATATACCTAGGAGTGGAATTGCAGGCCACTTGTTCATTTTTAAACCAAAGCAGATATTATTTATGCATAACTGACCAAAACAAATGCACGAGTGAATAAACAAAATTGTTCTCATGACATTACCAAATAGCTGGATATGAACAAGAGCCAGCATGGAATGCGGACAAATGCCTGAAATTTTGAGAGAGGGCATTTAGCAGTTAAATTAATGCTTTCCCATACTTCACAAACAAAAGTTACACATGTAGAAAGCAGCAAGAGTTACTTCTGTTACTGAAAATCTAAATCCATTAAGTCCATTCCCTGATTTTAGGCACTTAAACTTATGTTGAATATTTGCAGTACAATTCTTGTAAAGGCATAAAGCAAACCACTCTGAAAATAGGCGAATCCTGTCTTAGAGTTTCCTAATTCAGACTACTGTCTAGCTCTAAAACTGAGCTGGCACAATTGAAATGCTATTGTTGTATAACTTCACTCATTGGGTCAGATGAAAATATGATGGCCAGAGGTAACTTGGCACAGAATTGAATTTATCTAATACATATCGTATTCAATTACCCCATTGTGACCTGCCAGGAGGAAGAATATAATTCTTTTTCTGATAAGAAAATATGGCAGTATTAAGTATAACAGATGAAAGTTCATTATATCCTATCAAATATTCTTCTAGTCTGTCATTAAAAGTCACTTAAATTTATTTGTCCTTTAAGTCTTTAAATATTCTAGAATGTGTATATATATCATATTCTCCTCAGAAAGGTTGTGTGGCATATTAGTGATATGACACGGAAAACTTTTAACTTCAGGAAGACTAAACTCAAAGCTTGGGGTGGCCACACTGGTAATGTAAATAATGAAGGTTGGTGTATGTAAAGATTAAGGGAAGAACCTTTGCTTCTACAGGTGAATATTCCCCCTCCAACTTTCCTGAAACGCTTTTCTTGAAACACAGTTTTCTTGAACAACATTCTTGGTCTTTTGGTCCCACACTTTTGGTTAAATGGAGGCAAGAAATACATCAGTTTTCTCTTTACTGTAAGAAGATCAATAGCATTAACAGCAAAATAGAAACTAACATTCTGTATCAGTGTGCGGAGTCATAGAATAGGGAGTGATAAATATTATGGTGAATGCCTGATGAGGCACCAGTTGTTTTCCTGAGGGAATGTAAAAATGTAGGCCCCATGTAGCCAAACCCCACTTTTCAAGATAAGCCAGAAAGCTGTATTATATGTGAAATATCCAAATTTTTAGATGTTGACAATTATTTAAACAATTAAATATTATGTGGAAAAAATTGTGGTCCTCTGGTCACTAATTTTTATCCTTTGTTGTACACTAATATTAACTGAATGAATATAAGGCATCTAAAACCAGGTAAGCTAAAATCAAAAGATGGATTTGATTAATATTTCACAATTATCTTTGTATACATGAAATTCAATTAGAAAAGCAAAAATAGAAAAAGAAAGGAATGAAATTAAAGTCAGACATGAAGAAGCTGGCATTACGTACTTCATCCAGATATAGTTGATACAGTAACTATATGTAAGTAGATACATAAGATTTTTCATTACTTGTGTTATTATGGAGGTTAATGAAAATGTTTACTCAAATTTCAAAACTGTCAAGGAAAACTATAATATTCAACAAGAAAAACAGGGACACTACAGCCAGCCCTCAAGAGCCTTCCTAAAATAAGAATGGGTCTCATTTTTTATATGCCATAAGTAGTGTAAATATGGCTTTCGTGTATAGTATAGGGTTTCTCCATTTATAAGCCCTTGTATAATGACCACAGTCTCTTTTTTGGCAAGGATCGATGATCTGTATTTCACAGACCAGGAAATCGAGGGCATAAACCATGTTACAGAGAAAGGACTAGGAATAAGTAACCTTTTATTCATGCAAATCTGTTACAAGTTCACATAGTGAAGCCGGAAATGTCAACTGGATGTCTAGAATAAAGAAAGTCAGAACTAGTCTTTGCTGAGCCATGAATATTATTTTTAAAATCATATTAATGTAAAAGACTCAGGACACCTTTTACCTTCATTTCTAAAGTCTTATCGGCTAGTAAGTGGACTGTGTTTGCAGAGAAAGAAACCTATTAGTCATTTGACTCTGGGAAAAAAAACCCATCAGTTCAAAAATCTCACTGTCAAAACTAAGGGGGAAGCATACAAAAACATAATTTCCTACTGAATAATTTTTCTCAAAATTAAATATTTTAATACACTCACTAATGAAAGATTGAATGACAATATTTTTTCGTGGATAATATAAATAAGGACTATACAAACAGAGAACAAATTAAGGTTGCCTTCATTCCTATTTAAAGGATGTTTGACTCCCATTCCCTAAGAAAGTAGTCTCACTATGAATACTCTCTATTAAATTCTCAAAATAAATATGGCTGATTACAAAGCATCCTTGTTCTCCCATTGACACAATTCATTTTCATACACTGGGAACAAAAATGGTTTGGCAGAAGGCATGAGAACAGTATTAGTTTAAAGTGAAGAAATGAATGTCTATAATGAAAAGACAATAGACTGTCTACGGAAAATATTAACTTATAAATATAACTTATAAATTGAACATTAAACTGAGAATTCCAATTTGATTATCTTCTAGCACAATGGTGCCCAAATTTGATCACAGTGCACTTAGATCAGCAGAACTCTGTATAATTGCTCTAGTTGTCCTCATTGGCTCCGGTTACACCTGGCTTTGCTTATTTTAGCACTTTCTCTTTCCCTGAAAATACAGTCTCTCAGGTTAGCCTTGCCCCCCACCCAACCATTTTCCATCACATGGTTTTGGTTATGAGTGTTTGTGGATGGGTGGCCAAAAGCATTGGTGGCTTACTTAATTCTGGGCATTAGGTTGCTCCCTGCATTGGTGACTTGCTGAGATGTGACAGATTTTGGCTGCAACATTTTTGTTTTTTTCCCCAGCTCTTTAATCAATGCAGAGTTTTCATAAATGGTTAAATGTATCTTTATTATCACATGTACATACATACAATATTTTATCATGTGTATATATAAATGGAAAATTATAGTGAAGGAAATAGATATTGCTGAGTAGCAAAATTGCTGCCCAACAGGATTTTGATGGAAAATATCAGTTAAACTGTAGAAAGTGTCTGGCACATACTAGGACTTTAAGAAATGTTAAAAATACTAGTCCCAGAGTTCTCTTTTCTATAAAAATGGGATTTAA
>PISX010017071.1:0-44435 GCA_004024625.1 Mellivora capensis
ATGTGCGCAGATCTACCAGAGTCTGAGTCACGCTCTACAGCCTCCCTGGAGAGAGGCGCTTGCAGGCACCAGCCTGCGCTCTCTTGGACCCTGGAGGATCTGAGCACGCCCAGCCCTGGCCAGCAGGAATAGCTCAGTGCAGTATTGCTGCTTGGGATCTCTCTAGTGGTCTGGAGCTGCCCAGAGAGCCAAGCTATCATGGTACAAACGGGAGTGCCTGTGACCCCTGAGACCATGATTGGAAACATGCCCTGCCAGTGGCAGAGGAGGAATTTATGTGCTCTGTAGCACCCAGAGGGGAAGAGACTGAGGCTTCTCTCTGAGAGGGAGGTCTGGGTGCAGTTTGCTTTCCTCTAAACCTCCAAAAACCATCAAAATCTGCCAAGGGAAGAGAAAACAAAGGAACAAACAAAAAACCTCCAGAGAACAAAAGCCTGAAAAACAGGTTTCCTCAGAGCCCACCCCCTTAATGGGGGCAGGAAGACTTAACTCCAGCTAGACTCCCTGAAAACCCATGGGGCAAGCCCCACCAACAGAAAGCTAACAACAACAACAAAAAGATTAGAGGACAACCACCACTACTTCATAGATAAAACTTTTGTTTTCAATTTGTTGCCAGTATTCTGGTTAATTTTCAAAATTAATTAATTTATTTTTATTTCTTTTTAGCATAACAGTATTCATTGTTTTTACACCACACCCTGTGTTCCATGCAATACATGCCCTCCCTAAAACCCACCACCAGGCTCCCCTAACCTCCCAACCCCCCGCCCCTTCAAAACCCCTCAGGTTGTTTTTCAGAGTCCATAGTCTCTTGTTAATTTTTAAACAATTTTTTTAACCTATTTACCATCACAGTGAGATGTCCAGTACATAAAATTCCATAATAACATTTAGACTGAACTTATTGATATATATATATAGATAGATAGATAGATAGATAGATATATCTATATATATACCTGTGTTTTTCTTTTGCTTCCTATTTTTTTAATTTTTAAAATTTTGTTTAATTTTATTTTAGTTTATTCTTTTTTTAATATTCATATAGACTTAAGCTTCAAGGTAATCCCCTTTTCCCAATGAATGCTACCCCTATAGGTACACCAGTTTTTAATCCCCCTTTATCTCAGGAAAATTGTGTCCTTTAACAAAGATATCAAGATACCTCCAGGAAGAATCAAAATAAGCTTCCTCGCACACACTGGGAATTTATAACCACTCTCCCATCTTTTTCTTCTGCCAGTGCTTCTATATATTTGTTGTTGTCCTGGTAATATATAAATCTTATACTTGTGGTTCTTTCTGACGAGGTTCCCTTTTTTGTTTTTATATATTTATTTTTTTTTCTCTTGACATCTACTTTTGTCAGTCCTTTTGTTTGTCAGTTTTTGTTTGAATACTTCATAAATCTTACCTTGGGGCCCATTTGGGTTGGGACTTATCTTTTATTTTATCTTTTTTTTCCTGTCTCTCTCTCTCCCTCTCTCTCTTTTTTTTTTCTCTTTTCTTTCTTTTGGGTGAGGACTCTTGATGGCTCAGAAGTGTTCCAGGATGAATCCTGCCTGCACCACCATTGTTACATTCAGCAATCTGTTCAGCAATCTCTCACCAAAATGACTAGGAGGAGTAATGCCCAACAGAAGAAAAAAATCAGAGACTGGGCCTTTTGCAACAGAGCTAATGGATATGGACATATGTCAGAAAGGGAATTCAGGCCAACAATTATCCAGGCAATAGCTAGGTTGGAGAAAGCCATGGATGACAAAATGGAATTGATTAGGAAATAAATGAAAGCCACCAGGGATGATATTCACAATGTTTTCAATGAGTTCCTATCTAATCTAAATTCTCTAAAAGCTAGGGTAACTGAAACAGAAGATAGAATTAGTGATCTGGAGGACAAACAGATAGAGAGAAAGGATCCGGAGGAAGTCTGGAACAAACACCTTAGAAGCCATGAAAACAAATTAGGGAAATAAATGATGCCATGAAATGTTCCAACATCAGAACTGTTGGAATACTTGAGGGGGAGGAGAAAGAAAGAAGACTAGAAGATAAAGTTCCACAAATTATCCATGAAAAATTTCCCAATCTGACGAATGGAAAACCAGTGTTTGTATACTATAGGCCAAATTTATCCATGGGATTTATCCATGGGATGCAGGGGTGGTTCAACATTCACAAATTAACCAATGTGATATAACAAATTAATAAGAGAAGAGAGATGAACCACATGGTCCTCTCAATTGATGCAGAAAAAGCATTTGACAAAATCCAGCATCTGTTCCTGATTAAAATGCTCCAAACTACAGGGATAGAGGGAACATTCCTTAACTTCATAACATCTATCTATGAAAAATCCACAATGAGTATCATCCTCAATGGGTAAAAGCTGTCAGCCTTCCCATTGAGATCAGGAACATGACAAGGATGCCCATTCTCACCACTCTTGGTTAACATGGTGTTAGAAGTCCTGGCAACAGCAAACAGACAACAAAAAGAAATAAAATGTATTCAAAAGGGAAAAGAAGAAGTCAAACTCTCTCTCTTCAGAGATGAAATGATACTGTATATGGAAAACCCAAAAGAATCCACCCAAACTACTAAAACTCATACAGCAATTCAGTAATGTGGCAGGATAAAAAAATCATTTTACAGAAATCAGTTGCTTTCTTATACACTAATAATGAAAATACAGAAAGGCAAACTAGAGAATTGATTCCATTTACTATAGCAACAAGAACCATAGGATACCTATGAATAAACCTAACCAAAGAGGTAAAGGATATGTACTCGAGGAACTACAGAACACTCATGAAAGGAAGCGAAGAAGACACAAAAAGAGGGAAGACAATTCCATGCTCTTGGATCAGAAGAATAAACATTGTTAAAATGTCTATACTGTTATTTGTTATGCTCTGCAAATAAGTGAAACCATATGATAATTGACTCTCTCTGCTTCACTAGACTATGGGCTCTGAAAAACAACCTGAGGGTTTTGAAGGGGCGAGGGGGTGGTAAGTTGGGGGAGCCAGGTGGTGGGTATTATGGAGGGCAGGCATTGCATGGAGCACTGGGTGTGTTGTAAAACTATGAATTCTGTTACACTGAAAAGAAATGAAATTTTTAAAAAATGTCTATATTGCCTAGAGCAATCTATACTTTCAATGCCATTCTGATAAAAATTCCACCAGTGATTTTCAAAGAGCTGGAGCAAACAATCCTAAAATTTATATGGAATCAGAAGAGATCCCAAATTTCTAAGGAAACGTTGAAAAAGAAAGCTAAACTGGGACATAACGTTACCTGATTTCAAGCTTTCCTACAAAGCAGTGATCATCAAGACAACATGGTCCTAGCACAAAAACAGACACATAGACCAGGGGAACAGAGTAGAGAGCCCAGATATGGACCCTCAACTCAATGATCAAATAATCTTTGAAAAGGCAGGAAAAAAGAATACAGTGAAAAAAAATCCTCTTCCATAAATGGTGCTGGGAAATTTGAACAACTATGTGTAGAAGAATGAAAATTGACCCTTCTCTTACACCATACACAAAGATAAAAATCGAAATGGATAAAAGACCTCAACGTGAGATAGGAATCCATCAGAATCCTAGAGGAGATCATAGGCAGTAACCTCTTCGATATCAGCCACAGCAATTTCTTTCAAGATATGTCTCCAAAGGCAAAGGAAGCAAAGGGGAAGATGAACTTTTGGGACTTCATCAATACCAAAAGCTTCTGCACAGCTAAGGAAACAGTCAACGAAACAAAGAGGCAACCCATGGAATGGGAGAAGATATTTGCAAATGATAGTACAGAAAAAAGTCTGATATGCAGGATCTATAAAGAACTTCTCAAACTCAACACACACAAAACAGACAATCATGTCAAAAATGGGCAGAAGACATGAACAGACAACTTTTCTAATGAAGACATACAAATAGGCTATCAAGCACACGAAAAAATGTTCATCATCACTAGCCATCAGGGAGATTCAATTAAATCCACATTGAGATACCACCTCACACCAGTTAGAATGGCCAAAATTAGCAAGGCAGGAACAAACGTGTGTTGGCGAGGATGGTGGAGGATGGTGGAGAAAGGGGACCCTCTTACACTGTTGGTGGGAATGCAAGTTGATGCAGCCCCTTTTGGCACAGTGTGGCAACTCCTTAAGACATTAAAATTCGAGCTTCCCTATGACCCTGCAATTGCACTACTGGGTATTTACCCCAAAGATACAGATGTGGTGAAAAGAAGGGCTATCTCTACCACAATGTTTATAGCAGCAATGGCCATGGTTGCCAAACTGTGGAAAGAACCAAGATGCCCTTCCACAGACGAATGGATAAGGACGATATGGTCCACATACACTATGGATTATTATGCCTCCATCAGAAAGGATGAAGTACCAAATTTTGTATCAACATGGACAGGATTGGAAGAGATTATGCTGAGTGCAATATGTCAAGCAGAGAGTCTTTTTCTTGATTAATAGTTGGCTTATTAAATTGGCTGCTCTCATATTGGAGGCATAGGTATTTACAATTGTTAGATCTTCTAGTTGGTTAGACCCTTTAAGCATGATATAGTGTCCTTACTTAACTCTGATTCAGTCTTTAGCTTAAAATCTAATTTATCTGACATAAAAATCGCTACCCCAGACTTCTTTTGAGGTCCGTTGGCATGAAAGATGCTTCTCCATTCCTTCACTTTCAGTCTGGATGCATCCTTAAGTTAAAAATGGGTCTCTTATAGATCACATATGCATGGGTCCTGTCATTTTATCCAGTCTGAAAACCTGTGCCATTTTATGGGAGCTTTTAGGACATTCATGTTGAGAGTGATTATTGAGAGATACGTTTTTTTGACATCATGTTACCTGTGAAGTCCTTGTTTCTATAGATTGCCTCCATGCATTTCTGTTCGATGAAATTCTTGGGTTTTTTCCTCCTTTATAAAATGGCCCATTATATTTCTTGCAGTGCGAGCTTGGTGGTCACATGCTCTTTTAAATCTTGCAGGTCGTGGAAACTCTATATCTCTCCATCCATTTTGAATGTCAGTCTTGCCAGATAAAGTATTCTTGGCTTCATGTTCTTCTCACTTTGTGTCCTGAATACATCTTGCCAGCCCTTTGTAGCTTGCCAGATTTCTGTGGACAAGTCTGACGTTATTCTGATGGGCCTTCCTCTGTACATAAGGAATCTCTTCCCCCTAGCCGCTTTCAAAAGCTCCTGTCTAAAATTATGGTTCATCATTTTCACAATCAGGTGTCTTGAAGTCTTTATATATTCTATCATCTTGGGAGGAGTCCTTTCTACCTCTAGGACAGGAACACTTGTTCCATTCATGAGACTGGGAAACTTTTCATGAAGAATTTGTTCAACTATATCCCTAGTCTTTTTTCTTCCTCCTCCCCCTAAGGGAGTCCAATAATTCTGATGCTGGAACATTTCATGGCATCATTTATTTCTCTTATTCTTTAAAAAAAATAAAGGTATAGTGTATGGTGCCTAATATAAAATGGAAAAAAAACAAACAAATGGTGATGATGTGGAGAAAGGGCAACCATCTCACACTGTGGGTGTGAATGCAAGCTGGTACACTCTGGAAAATAGTATGGAGATACCTCAAAAAGTTGAAAATAGAGCTACCCTATGACCCACCCTATGACCCACTAATACCTATTAGTGCAGTTGCACTAATAGGTATTTACCGCAAATTTACAAATGGAGTGATCTGAAGGGACAGCAGCACACCAATGTTTATAGCAGGAATTACCAAAATAGCCAAAATGTAGAAACACCTAGATATCCATCAACACGTAAAACGATAAAGATGTTACACACACACACACACACACACACACACACACACACACAGAGGAATATTACTCAGTCATCAAAAAGGATCAAATCTTACCATTTACATTGACATAGATGGAACTGGAGGTATTATGCTGAAGGAAATAACTCAAAAAGAGAAAGAGTCATCATATGGTTTCACCTAATTGTGGAATTTAATTAATAGTGAAGATCATAGAGGAATGGAGGGAAATCTCAATGAGAAGAAATCAGAGAGGGAATAAAACCATGGGAGAATCTTAATATAGGAAACAGCCTGATGGTTGCTGGAGGGGAGGGGAGTGGGTTGTGGCATAATGGTTTGACAGTCACTCAGGAGGGCTTGTGATGTAATAAGCAGTGGGTGTATATGAAACTGATAAATAACAGAACTCTATGTCTGAAACCAGTAATGTACCATATATTGCCTATTTTAGTTTAAATAGAAGCGATTGGCAGTTCTTTCCTCCAAAATTTTGGACTGCGATTTATCTGTGGAGGACTCCCCAAAGCTCTTAACAGCTTGTGCTGCCCAAATGGGAGAGGTGAACATGGATGGGATGAGCATCACCAACTGTACATCCTCCGTGTCCATGATGGTGGCAGTAATCTCAGCATTTCCTCCAGAAACATGTATCAGAATAATGCTCTATTCTTCCAGAATGAGGTAATTATATATGTAAATATGTTTATCCTCACATCCTCTAAAAATGGCTAACATACAAAAAGTCTGACAATACCAAATGCCAACAAGGATGTACTAAAATTAGGACTTTCATTCATTTCCAGGAGAATGCTCACTGCACAAATATATTTAGGGCCTCTGATAATGGAGACTGAGAAATCTCAGGGCCTGTTCTCTGCTGGCTGGGGCCACAGGAAAGATGTTGGTATAAATTGTTCTGAGTCTGACAGACTGAGAAGCAGGGGAACCCATGGTATATTGCTCAGTATATCAGTAGGAGTAGAAAATCTGAGATGAATAGTTCAGGCAATGACACAGAAATAAAAAGTGTGAATTATAACTTTTTTCTATTCAGGGTTTCAATGAGTTGGAGGATGCTCATCACCACTGAAGAGAGAAATCTACAAGTCCAGTGATACAATGCTAATCTAACCTGGAAACATTCTCACTCTTAAGAAAATTCATGGCTTATATGCAAGACATGTAGACCGCAGCTGTGTCTGCACATGTACATGCCTCTCTGTAGTTTGGGTGGATGGATTCCTCTGTGAACTAAGCTTTCGGATGGGCCCAATGAATATGTCTTCTTCTTTTTTTTTTTCAATATCTCCCAAATTTTCTTGTTGCAAAGACAGTGTAATCAATTCCTTGTGCTTTGTATGTTGGAGTTCCAACCTGAAATTTGTTGTTTTATTTCAGAATATAATACCCTTATTTCCCTATTTCTCTGATCCAGGGTCCTATGGACTCAATTGTTGTTTTAATATAGAAATCCAATCAAGTACCACACAATTATCATATTATTTTGCTGTAATTGATAGTTGACAACTGAGGACAATACAGAAAATCTCACTCAACAAGTAACACAGAGAGGTAAGTGCCCCTTGACAATGCCATGGAGGTTTCTAGCAGGAAGTCAGGGAGAATTCTTTAAGAGAAGAACTGCAGAAATATTAATAGCAACACTCAATGTCTCAGTGCAAAGAATATAGCTTCATTTTGGGTGGTGTGGCTGGCTGGCATGTCTTCCTGATGTACCAGCTCAATTCAGGGTTGGGAAGTGCTGGATCTGGAGACAGAACACAAGTCCTGTGCTTATCTTACAGGACCATGGGGACAGATTTGAGAAATTAATACTGAACATGAGCAGAATTGCAACCTGTAATTGTGTTGTTACCTAATGTTCATTGAATAACACAGGAAGATTTTTATATTAAACAAAACTACTATTATTCATGGATTTACTAATTAGATCTTCTGTGAAAGCAAATGGTTGTAGAATATCAAGTATGCAATTTCCAGCCTTACAAATACCCAGCAGTGCAATTTCTGGTCAAAGGGTAGCTCTATTTTTAACTTTTTGATGAACTTCCCTATTATTTTCCAGAATGGCTTCCCCAGTTTGCATTTTCACCATTACTTTAAGAGTGTTGTTCTTTCCTTGCCAACATCTGTTATTTCCAGAGTTGTTAATTTTAGCTGTTCTGATCAGTCTGAGGAGATATTTCATTATGGTTTTGATTTGTATTGCCCTGATAATGAGTGATGTGGAACATTTTTTTAATGTGTCTCTTGGTCATTTGTATGACTTCTTTGGAAAAATGTTTAAGTCTTCTTCCCTTCTCTTGACCGGATTTTTGTGGGTGTTACAGAGGAATTATTGAAAGACACAAATGTACTGCAGCTGTGTTCACTTTAGAGTCGTTGTCCTGATTTTCCCTGCTCCTTTCTCATCTTTGTTGTTTTTGTGTTTTGTTCAACTCAGAGTCCCATTTATTATTTTTGCAGGTCTGGTTTAGTGGTCATGGACTCCTTCTGTTTCTGTTTATCTAAGAAATGCTTCATCTCTCCTTCTATTCCAAATGGCAGCTTTTCTGGATAAAGAATTAGTGGCTGCATATTTTTCCCATTCAGCACATTAAATATTTCCTGCCACTATCATCTGAACTGCCATGTGTCAGTGGATAGATCTGCTGTGAGCCAGATCTGCCTTTCCTTTTATGTCAAGGGCTTTTCGCCTCTTGTTGCTCTCAGAATTCTTTCCTTGTCTGTGTGTTTTGTGATTTTGACTATTATTTCTCTCTTCTTCTCTACATTATTTTTCATAATTATATTTTCTATATCTTTGACCAACTCCTCTGCTTTGTAAGACCTCCTTTTTATGGCCTCCACTTGGGATGACATATCTTGTATAGCATTTTTAATTTCTGCCTGAACAAAATTTCTTTCTGTCTCTTAAGTATGGGATTCTCTAGTGTTTTCTGTGCTTTTTTTCAAGACCAGTTAGTATCCTTAAAATCATAGTTTTATTTTTAATTTTTTGAGAAGTCTCCACACTGTTTTCAAAAGTGGCTGCACCAACTTGCAATCCCACCGACAGTGTAAGAGGGTTCCCCTTTTTCCACATCCTCTCCACCACTTGCTGTTTCTTGCCTTATATTTTTTGGCATTCTAAACTAGTGTAAGTTAGTATCTCAATATGGTTTTGATTCAAATTTCCTTGATGACTAATGATGATGAACATTATTCCATGTGTCTGCTAGTCATTTGTATGTCTTCATTGGAGAACTGTCTGCTCATGTCTTCTCCCAATTTTTTGACATGATTATTTGTTTTTGGGGTGATGAATTTGAGAATCTCTTTATAGATCTTGGATATCAACCCTTTGTCTGTACTGTCATTTGCAAATATCTTCTCCCATTCCGTGGGTTGCCTCTTCGTTTTGTTGACTGTTTCCTTTGCTGTTCAAAAGCTTTTGATCTTGATGAAGTCCCAAAGTTCATTTTCCCTTTTGTTTCCTTTACCTTTGGATACGTGTCTTGAAAGAAGTTGCTGTGGCTGATGTTGAAGAGGTTACTGCCTATGTTCTTCTCTGGGAATTTGATGGATTCCTGTCTCACACTGAGGTCTTTCTCCCATTTTGAGTTTATCTTTGTGTGTGGTGTAAGAGAATGGTAGGGTTTAATTCTTCTGTGCATAGCTGTCCAATTATCCCAGCACCAGTTATTGAAGAGACTGCCTTTTTTTCCCATTGGATAATTTTTCCTTTTTCATATTATATTATATATATTTTATTTCTTTAATTTCTTTTCAGTGTACCAGAATTCGTTGTTTATGTACCACACCCAGTGCTCCATAATACCCACCACCAGGCTTACCCAATTTCCCACCATCTGCCCCTTCAAAATATTTTTCCTGTTTTATCGAAGATTACTTAACCATAGAGCTGAGGGTCCATATCTGTGCTCCCTACTCTGTTCCATTGATCAATGTGGGGTTTGTTTGTTTTTTTTTTTTTTTGTGCCAGTACAATTCTGTCTTGGGATCACAGCTTTGTAATAAAGCTTGAAATCAGTCAACGTGATGCCCCAGATTTGTTTTTCTTTTTCAACATTTCCTTTGCTATTCAAGGATATTTCTCAAAATATTAAAAATGGAGTTATCCTAAGACCCAGCAATTGCTCTATTGGGTATTTACCCCCAAAGATACAGATGTAGTGAAAAGAAGGGCCAACACACCCCAGTGTTCATGACAGCAATGGCTATGATAGCCAAACCATAGAAAGAGCTAAAATGTCCTTCAAAGGACGAATGGATAAGGAAGATGTGGTCCATATACCCTATAGACCTCCATCAGAAAGGATGAATACACTCCATGCCTCCGTGAGAAAGGATGAATACCCAACTTTTGTTTAAACATAGATGGGACTGGAGGAGATTATGGGGAGTGAAATAAGTCAAGCAGAGAAAGTCAATTTTCATTTGGTTTCACTTACTTGTGGAACATAAGGAATAACATGGATAACATTGGAGAAGGGAAGGAAAAGTGAATTGGGAGAAATCAGAGGGAGAGACAAACCATGAGAGACTATGGAGTCTGATAAACAAATTGAGGGTTTTAGAGTGGTGGGGGTGGGGAGATGGGAGGGCCTAGAAGTGGGTATTAAGGAGGGCATGTATTGCATGGTGTACTGGGGATTGTCATAAATAATGAATCTTGGAATACTGTATCAAAAACTACTGATGTATTTTATGGTGATTAACAACACAATAAAAATTGAAAAAATAAAAATAATTCTAACCATTTTGGAGATAAAATTGAAAAAAAAGTCATAGTTTAAAATTCCGTCATGGACAACTTATTTATATCTCTATGATTAAATCCCTGCCTCTGAATACTCCTTCCTTTTGTTTATTTTGGGGTGAATTTCCCTGAGTCACCCTTTTGTCTAGAAAAGTAAAGAAGAAAGAAATAGAAAAAAATATAACCATACCAAAACAAAACAAAACAAAATAAAATAAATACTAGATCCTGGGTTTATTTTAGCCTGCTTGTTAAAAGAACATATAAACCAAAATTAGTAATAATAATAATAATAATATTGAGTAATAATGTAAGTGATGTAAAATGAAAGTAAATAAAAATAATAGAATATACACATATAGCCCTTCTTTTCACTACATCTGTAACTTTGGGGTAAATACTCAATAGTGCAATTGCAGGGTCATAGGGAAGCTCCATTTTTAATTTCTTAAGGAATCTCAGCACTGTTTTCCAAAGTGGCTGCACCTACTTGCATTCCTACCAAGAGTGTAAGAGGGTTCTCCTTTCTCCATATCCTCTCCAACACATGTTGTTTCCTGTCTTCTTAATTTTGTCCATTATAACTTCTGTAAGGTGGTATCTCAATGTGGTTTTGATTTGAATCTCCCTGATGGCTAGTGATGATGAACATTTCTTGATGTGTCTGTTAGCCATTTGTATGTCTTCATTGGAGAAGTGTCAGTTCATGTCTTCTGCCCCCTTTTTTTTGACGTGATTATCTGTTTTGTCTGTGTTGAGTTTTAGGAGTTCTTTATAGATCTTGGATATTAGTCCTTTGTCTGTACTGTCATTTGCAAATATCTCGTCTAGATATGGCCAAAGTCACCAAACTGTCTATACCGAAGATGCCCTTCAATGGACGAATGGATAAAGAAGATATGGTCCCTATATAATATGGAGTATTATGCCTGTATCAGAAAGGATGAATATCCAACTTTTGAATCAACATGGACAGGACTGGAGGAGACTATGCTGAGTGAAATAAGTCGAATATCCAACTTTTGAATCAACATGGACAGGACTGGAGGAGATTATGCTGAGTGAAATAAGTCAAGCAGAGAGAGTCAATTATCATATGGTTTCACTTATTTGTGGAGCATAAGGAATAACACAGAGGACATGGGGAGATGAAGAGGAGAATTGTTGTGGAAATCAGAGGGGGAGATGAACCATGAGAGACTGTGGAATCTGAAAAAGAAACTGAGGATTTTGGAGGGGAGAGGGTGGGAGGTGGGGTGAATCCTGGTGGTGGGTATTATGGAGGGCATGCATGACACGGAGCACTGGGTGTGATGCATAAACAATGAATTCTGGAACACTGGAAACAAATTAAATAAATAAACAAACTAAAAAATATATACATATAAGCATAAAAGTTAAAAATTTATAATAAATATTTTATTTATTTATTTTCCTTAAATATTTTATTTCTCTATATGATAGACAGAGATCACAAGTAGGTAGAGAGGCAGGCAGAGAGAGAGGAAGGGAAGCAGGATCTCTGCTGAATAGAAAGACCCATACAGAGCTTGATCCCAGGACCCTGGGATCATGACCAGAGCCGAAGGCAGAGGCTTAACCCATTGAGTCACCCAGGCAACACAATAATAAAATTTTTTAAAAAGAATTGAAGAAAATAAAAAAATCAATTCAAAATGAAGATTAAAACTCAAAAGGAAGCTAGATTCCATTTCTGCTAGAACTGAAGTTCTGAAGTCCTCTAAGGTCAGAAAACCTTCTGGAGCAGTTGTTTGTGCTGTCTTCTGGAGAAGGGGCCTGTTGTGCTCATTCTCAGGGGTCTCCCCTTGGTGTAAATGTACCTCTAGGGCACAGGGAGGCATGGTTTGGAGTGAGAAGCTCCACCCTTCACTCTGTGCCCCTGTTTTGCTCCTGATGGATTTCAGCACTAAAGGGCTGGAGTAAGAAAGTAGCAGCCCACTCTCTATCCCTGGAGCTGAAAGTGAACACTCTACACTCTTTTTGTTTTTAATTAATTTCTTTTCAGCATAACAGAAATCATTGTTTATGCACTACACCCAGTGCTCAATGACATACGTGCCCTCCATAATACCAACCACCTGCTTCCCTCAGCCTCCCACCACCCGCCCCTTCAAAACACTTAGATTGTTTGTCAGAGTCCATAGTCTCTCATAGTTCATCTCCCCCTCCAATTTCCCTCAACTCCTTTCTACTCTCCAGCTCCCCATGTCTTCCATCTTATTCCTTTTGCTCCACAATACGTGAAATCATTTGATAATTGACTCTCTCTGCTTGACTTATTTCACTCAGTATAATCTCTTCCAGTCCCCGTCCATGGTGATGCAAAAGTTGCGTATTCATCATTTCTGATGGAGGCATCATACTCCATAGGGTATATGGACCACATCTTCTTTATCCATTCGTCTGTTGAAGGGCATCTTGGTTCTTTCCACAGTTTGGAGACCGTGGCCATTGCTTCTATAAATTTGGAGTACAGATAGCCCTTCCTTTCACCACATCTGTATCTTTGGGGTAAATACCCAGTAGCACAATTGCAGGGTCAGAGGGAAGCTCTATTTTTAATTTCTTGAGGAATCTCCACACTGTTCTTTAGAGTGGCTGCACCAACTAGCATTCCCACCAACAGTGTAAGAGGGTTCTCCTTTCTCCACATCCTCTCCAACACACGTAGTTTCCTGTCTTGCTAATTTTGGTCATTCTAACCGATCTGAGGAGGTATCTCAATGTCGTTTCAATTTTAATCTCCCTGGTGGCTAGTGATGATGAACATTTTTTCATGTGCCTGATAGCCTATTTGTATGTCTTCATTAGAAAAGTTGTCTGTTCATGTCTTCTGCCCATTTTTTGACATGAATGTCTGTTTTGTGTGTGTTGAGTTTGAGAAGTTCTTTATAGATCCTGCATATCAGACTTTTTTCTGTACTATCATTTGCAAATATCTTCTCCCATTCAGTGGATTGCCTCTTTGTTTTGTTGACTGTTTCCTTTGCTGGGCAAAAGCTTTTGATATTGATGAATCCCAAAAGTCCGTCTTCCCCTTTGCTTCCTTTGCCTTTGGAGATATATCATGAAAGAAGTTGCTGTAGCTGATATCAAAGAGGTTACTGCCTATGATCTCCTCTAGGATTCTGATGGATTCCTATCTCACGTTGAGGTCTTTTATCCATTTCGAGTTTATCTTTGTGTATGGTGTAAGCGAATGGTCGAGTTTCATTCTTCTACATATAGCTGTCCAATTTTCCCAGCACCATTTATTGAAGAGACTATCTTTTTTTACACTGTATATTTTTCCTGCTTTGTCGAAGATTATTTGACCATAATGTTGAGGGTCCATATCTCCACTCTCTACTCTGTTCCACTGGTCTGTGTCTGTTTTAATGCCAGTACCATGCTGTCTTGGTGATCACAGCTTTGTAGTAAAGCTTGAAATCAGGTAACGTGATGCCGCCAGTTTTATTTTTGGTTTTCAACATTTCCTTAGGAATTTGGGGTCTCTTCTGATTCCATACAAATTTTAGGATTATTTTTTTCCAGCTCTTTGAAAAATACCGGTGGAATTTTTATGGGAATGGCATTAAAAGTATAGATTGCTCTAGGTAGTATAGACATTTTAACAATGTTTATTCTTCTGATCCAAGAGCATGGAATGGTCTTCCATCTTTTTGTGTCTTCTTCAATTTCATTCATGAGAGCTCTGTAGTTCATCGAGTGCAGATCATTTACCTCTTTGGTTAGGTTTATTCCCAGGTATCTTAAGGTTCCTGGTGCCATTGTAAGTGGAATTGATTCTCTAATTTCCCCTTCTGTATTTTCATTGTTAATGTGTAAGAAAGCAACTTTTTTCCTTTACATTGACTTTGTATCCTGCCATGTTACTGAATTTCTGTAAGAGTTCTAGTAGTTTGGGGTGGAGTCTTTTGGCTTTTCCATATAATGTATCATGTCATCTGCAAAGAGAGAGAGTTTGACTTCTTCATTGCCAATTTGGATACCGTTTATTTCTCTTTGTTGTCTTATTGCCTTTGCTAGGACTTCTGATACTATGTTGAACAAGAGTGGTGAGAGTGGGCATCCTTGTCATGTTCCTGATCTCAACAGTAAGGCTATGAGCTTTTTCCCATTGAGGATGATATTTGCTGTGGGTCTTTCATAGGTAGATTTTATGAAGTTCAGAAATGTTCCCTCTATCCCTATACTGTCAAGTGTTTTTTGTTTTGTTTTGTTTTTTTAATTCAGTGGCTGGGCCTTCTGTAACAAAGCTAATGGCTATCAACATAGACAATATGTTGGATAGGGAATTCAGGCTAAAAATTATCCAGAAAATAGCTAGGCTGGAGAAAGCCATGGATGACAAAATTGAATTGATAGGGCAGAACTGAAAGCCACAAGGGATGATGTTCACAATGTTGTCAGTGAGTTCCAATCTAATATAAATTCTCTAAAATCTAGGGTACCTTGACAGAAGATAGAATTATTGATCTGGAGGACAAACAGATAGAGAGAAAGGATCAGGAGGAAGCCTGGAACAGCTTAGAACAGCTTAGAAACCACGAAAACCGAATCAGGGAAATAAATGATGCCATGAAATGTTCCAACGTCTGAATTATTGGAATCACTGAGTGGGGGGAGAAAGAACAAAGTCTAGAAGATATAGTGGAACAAGTTCTCCATGAAAATTTTCCCAATCTCGAGAATGGAACCAGCATTCAGGTACTAGAGGCAGAACGGTCTTCCCCCAAGATTATAGAATCTAGAAAAACCTCAAGGCACCCTATAGTAAAAACGAGAAATCATAATTGTGGACAGGATCTCTTGAAAACTGCTAGGACAAAGAAGCTCCTTATGTATGGAGGAAAGAATAACATCAGTCCTGTCCACAGAAACTTGGCAAGCCAGAAAGGGCTGGCAAGACATATTCACGGCACTAAATGTGAAGAACATGCAGCCAACAATACTTTATCCAGCAAGACTGACATTCAGAAAAGATGGAGAGATAAAGGGTTTCCAAGACCGGCAAGGTGTAAAAGAGTATGTGGCCACCAACCTGACACTGTATGAAATAATAAGGGGGGTTCTATAAAAGAGGAAAAATCCTAAGAATATCATTGAACAGAAATGTGGTGACAATCTACAGAAAGAAAGACTTCAAAGGTAACACAATGTCAATAAAAACGTATCTATCAATAATCACTCTCAATGTGAATGGCCTAAATGCGCCCATAAAATGGCACAGGGTTGCCAACTGGATAATACGACAGGACCCGTACATATGCTGTCTACAAGAGACCCATTTTGAACCTAATGATACATCCAAACTGAAAGTGAAGGGATGGAGAAGCATCTTTCATGCCAATGGACCTCAAAAGAAGTCCGGGTAGTGATTTTCATATCAGATAAATTAGATTTTAACCAAAAGACTATAGTCAGAGATACAGAAAGACACTACATCATTCTTAAAGGGACTATCCACCAAGATGATCTAACAATTGTAAATATATATGCCCCCAATATGGGAGCAGCCAATTACATAAGAAAACTATTAATCAAGATAAAGAGTCATATTGATATGAATATATTAATAGTAGGAGATCTTAACATGGGGAGGAGACACCCACAGCATCCATGTCCATGGGAGTCTCAAACTTACAAGATGTTCTCTGGGCTTTTGATTTTCACAAATTGATGTGAATGTCCACCCTGGCTCCAGGGTTTGTGTGGACCTGTATGGAGGCTAGCTGATGTCTCTGCTCAGAGGGAAGGGAATAAACAGGAGCATTTATATTTATGTGAGTTGGGGTGGGTTCCTATGGTTTTCTCATCCCCAGGAACAAAGCACATGGCATGTAGGGGTAACAGGTGTCTGAGATGTGGAAATTGTCAGTGACTACTCTGGCTGGATATTAGAATGTGTTAGAAGCCCCATTTAGAAAAAGGTTGAATCAAATTCTTAGAGGAGAGCACAGGCAGTAACTTCTTAGATCCTCATCTGCAGCAACTTCTTGCAAGATGGGTCTCTAAAAGCCAGGGAAACAAACAAAAAGTAATTTTTGAGACTTCATCAAGATAAAAATCTTCTGCAGTGCAAAGGAAACAGTCCACAAGACTAAAATTCAACCTATGGAATGGGAGAAGATATTTGCAAATGACAGTACAGACAAGGGGTTGATATTCAAGATCGATAAAGAACTTACCAGACTCAAAACCCAAAAAACAAATAATCAAGTCAAGAAATAGGCAGAAGGCATGGATAGACACTTCTCCAGAGAAGACATACAAATGGCCAACAGACACATGAGAAAATACTCCACATCTCTTGTCACCATGGAAATATAAATCAAAACCACAATGAGATATTACCTTTCATGAGTTAGAAAGGCTAAAATTAATAATACAGGGAACATCAAATGTTGGAGAGGTTGTGGAGAAAGGGGAACTCTCTTACACTGTTGGTGGAAATGCAAGTTGATACAGCCACTTTGGAAAACAGTGTTTAGGTTCCTCAAAAAGCTAAAAATAGAACTACCCTATGATTCAGCAATTGATCCACTAGGTATTTATCCCAAAGATGCAGATGTAGTGGAAAAAAGGGGCACATGAACCCAAATATTCATAGGATTAGTGTCCACTAGAATGAATCTGTCGAAGGAGCTGAGATGTCCATCCACACAGGAATGGATAAAGAAGATGAGGTCCACATACACACTGGAATATTACTCAGCCATCAGAAAGGATAAATACCTACCATTAATCAAGTTGGATGGAACTGAAGGGTGTTATGTCAAGTAGAATAAGTGAAGCAGAGAAAGATAATCATCCTATGGTTTCACTTCTCTGTGGAACATAAGGAATAGTGAGGAGGACCACAGAGAAAGTCAGTTATCATACAGTTTCACTTACCTGTGGAGGATAAGGAATAACATGAAGGACATTAGGAGAGGGAAAGGAAGAGTGAATTGTGGTAAATTGGAGGGGGATATGAATCATGAGAGACTGTGGACTCTGAGAAACAAAATGAGGGGTTTGGAGTGGAAGGGGTGGAGGGATGGGTGAGCCTGGTGGTGGGTATTAAGGAGCCCACTTATTGCATGGAGCACTGGGTGTGGTGCATAAACTGAATCTTGGAACACTGAAAATAAAATAAAATAAAATAAAATAAAATAAAATAAAATAAAATATATCAGAGATAGAGACAAACCATGAGAGACTCTGAATTCTGAGAAACAAACAAGGATGAGAGAAGTGAGGATAGTGGGGGATGGGGCAGTAAGTTGATTGATATTAATGAGGGTAGGTGATGCGATGAGCATGGGTGTTATGAATCTAATGAATCTTTGAACACTACCTCAAAAATTAATGATGTACTATATGTTGTCTAATTGAACATTAAAAGATAAATATATTCTTTTTTCACGTTTTTTTAAAAATTCTGTTCCAGAATTCATTGTTCATGCACCAAGGAAATAAGGGCTTTGAATGACACACTAGACTACATAGACTTCCTTATTATTTAGTTGTGCCCTTTCTCTTTCATTTTGATAAATTTAGGTAGAGGATTCTCAAATGTATTGTGGTTTGTTCCCTCAAAATATCATGTGACGTGATGAGCACAGGGTTTTATACTGAACTGATGGAGCATTGAATATTATATCAAAAGCCAATGATGTACTATACCTTAGCTAATTGATTTAGAAAAAAAAAAGTATGCAGATCCTGGTTTCTTTGATCTTTCTGTGTTTCTTAGTTTCTGTATAATCTTCTGCTCTAATCTTGCTATTTGCTTCTTTCTGCTATATTTATGATTCAGTTGCTCTTTCTCTAGCACCTTTAGCTGGAATGTTAGGTTGTTTATTTGAGATTTTTCTTGTATTTTGAGGTCTTCCTGTATGCTGTGTATTTTGGTCCAGGACCACCATTGCTGCAGAGAAATGACAGGATGGTAATAGAGGTTTTCTACTCTTTTCTTCAATTTAATTTTATTTTTTCAGTGAAGGTTTTATACGTGTGTGTGTGTGTGTGTGTGTGTGTGTGTGTGTGTGTGTGATATTCTGGCTCTGCTGGAGGTTCTTATGATCCACTGTGAGTGA
The DNA here is from genome assembly GCA_004024625.1 of Mellivora capensis. NCBI lineage: Eukaryota > Metazoa > Chordata > Mammalia > Carnivora > Mustelidae > Mellivora > Mellivora capensis. The sequence goes on from PISX010017071.1 coordinate 18,730, forward strand.
CATTGAGATTCTTATAAAGGTTTTGTTGACCTGCATCAGTATATTTGTAATTTATTGGTATTTAAGGACAAGAGGAAACTAATGTACTTGACATGTTAGCATACTTGTCTTCCTGTTACAACTAAGTTTCTAAGTCGGAGAGTGAATAAGTAAACCAAGAATAATATCAACAAGGCTCCCTTGGGGAAACTGCACTATGGAGAGGAAACTCCAGACCCTGACAGGAAATATGCCATAACCTCCAACTGCACCTGCTCCTGGGATTGAAGACAGAATTGGTGATTAAAGTACACCCTCTGATGGTCTGATATTATTGTAGCTTAATGTTTGTGTCTGGGCTCACACTGATATCCCCTCACTGTGTCTCTTGTATAGTAATACATGGCCTTGTCCTCGACTCTCAGGCTGTTCATCTGCAGATACAGCGTGTTCTTGCCGTTGTCTCTGGAGATGGTAAATCGGCCCATCACAGAGTCTGCATAGATGTGCTTCCACCATTGCTAATACCTGCGACCCACTGCAGTCCCTTCACTGGAGCCTGGCGGACTCAGCTCATCCAGTAGCTACTGAAGGTGAATCCAGAGGCTGCACAGAAGAGTCTCAGTGACTCCCCAGGCTTCACCAGGTCTCCCCCAGACTCCACCAGCTGCACCTCACACTGGACACCTGCAGACACGGCATCCTGGCCAGGAATCCATCACACACCCATGGTTTTTCTCACTCAAATCCACTCACATTCTCAATGTCTCTTGTTCTCCATAAAATACCTTTTAAAAGAGCAACAAGGATAACCCAGCCAAGCACAAATTCCATGGTGAGTTCTCTGTGTTCTCTCCTGCTCAGTGAATGTGGACACCAGGAAATCCCAGGACTGGGGTTCCTCTCCCAGCTGCTTTGTCTAGATGGGATGTTTTATTCAGTGGAGGGAAGAGCCTATTTGCATGTCCTCTGAGTATATAGTTAGTTCCAGACGTTGGTTCAATTCTTTGCAAGTTAAAAACAAAGATTGCATTGTTTGTAGATCACTTTGTTTAGACAGCACTATGAAAATATGTAGTATTCTTTGTTTGTTTTTTTGTTTGTTTGCATTGTTAAGAAATGCATTTATCAGGGAGGAGAGACAAGATGCCAGGGAAGTTGGAGGAGGTGCCGTTTCAACCTGTACCTAAAGTGAGCTGATTACCTATCAAAGAACTCCGATCACCCATGAAATCAGCCTGAGATCAGAATTATACACGTCTGGATCTCTACGGGGGCAGAGAATGCCAGTGGGCAGGTAAAGCAGATTGGGAACATCGGACTAATATCGGAAGATAAACAAAAGGGGAGGGAGCTACCAGAGGCGGCCCATTGGAATGTAATACCCCAATAAGAGAGTTCCTTGCGTCTGGGGACAAACATTAACTTGGAGTCTGGTTGAAAGCACTCAAAAGGAGCAAAGGATCATGGGGGGAAATTGTGGGAATCGGGGTGGCTAGGAAAAGGGGCTTCAGTCCCCAGACCCAGGACAGCTAACCTGGTGCTGATCCAGAGAGAGTGCAGCAGAGAAACTAGGTCTTGGTCCCTGAGCCACTAGCAAGCCTGAGAGCGTGTGGAGTCCCTTGAGAGTCTGGGATCCTCACTAGCCAGCAGAAACACAGCCTTTTTGCACTCTTCCATGAGAGTTCCCTGCCATGCTATCAGAGCCTGAGATGCATGCACCCCACACCCTCCACTGAGAGAGGTGCACACAGGCATCAGCCCAGCGCTCTCTGACCAGGCACTCCCAGCCTGGGCCAGTGGGAAAATCTCAGTGTGCGATCACTGCTTGGAACCTCTCTGGCAGTCTGGAGCTGCCCAGACAGCCGCCACTGTCATAGTTTTGGGTACAAGCAGGAGTTCCTGTGTCCCCAGGGACTGCGACTGGGAACGTGCTCTACCAGGGGCCAAGGGAGAACTTATGTGCTCTGCAGCACCTGGAGGGGAACAGACTGAGGCTTCTCTCTGAGATGGAGGTCAGGGTGCAGTTTTCTTTCTTCTACACCTCCAAAACCCATCGAAAGCTTTCAAGGTGAGAGAAAAAAAAAAAAAAAAACTAAAAACAAACATAAAAACTTCCAGAGAACAAAAGCCTGAAAAACCGTTTTCCTCAAAGCACACCCCTTCAGGGGGGTGGGAGGACTTAACTCAGGGAACACTGCCTGAAAACCCACGTGGCAGGCAACTCCCCCAAAAAACCAGGGGGAAAAAAAACGGGGGAAAAAAAAGAAAAAAAAAAAAAGATGACAAGAGGGCAACCACCACTACTTCATAGATACAACTTTTATTTTTAATTTGTTCCCACTCTCCTCGTTCATTTTTTTATATATAGACAATTTTAACCTATTTACCATCACAGTGAGATGTCCAGTACATCAAATTCCATAATGACCTTATAACCTGAACTTTTTGATACATGTACCCGTGTTTTTCTTTTGGTTTTCTATTTTTTAATTAAAAAAAAATTAGCTTAGTCAATTATCATACGGTTTCACTTACTTGTGGAGCATAACAAATAACACAGAGGACATGGGGAGATGTAGAGGAGAAGGGAGTTGAGGGAAACTGCGGGAGAGATGAACCATGAGAGACTATGGACTCTGAAAAACAACCTGAGGGTTTTGAAGGGGCATGGGTTGCGAGGTTGGGGAAGCCAGGTGGTGGGTATTATGGAGAGCACGCATTGCATGGAGCACTGGGAGTGTTGTAAAACTATGAATTCTGTTACACTGAAAAGAAATGAAATTAATAAAACAATACATATAAAAATTAGCTTAGTTTAGTTTAGTTTATTCCATTCTTGTATTTTTATTTTTTATTATTCATATTGAGTTAAACTTCAAGGTAATCCCCTTTCCCCAACCAATACTGCCCTATAGGTAAACCAATTTTTAATCCCCCTTTATCTTAGGAAAGATGAGTCCTTTAACAAAGATATCAAGATACATCCAGGAAGAATCAAAATAACCTTCCTCGCCCACACTGAGAATTTATAACCACTCTCCCATATTTTTCTCCTGCCACTGTTTCTGTGAATTTGTGTTTGTCCTGATAGATATAAAGATAAAAGATAAAAGATAGATATAAATCTTATACCTGGGGTTCTTTTTGACGAGGTTCTTTTCTTCTTTTGCTTTTACATATACATTTTTTCCTCTTGTCATATACTTTATTGAGGCTTTTTTTTTGTCTATTTTTGTTTGTATACTTCATAAATCTTACCTTGGGGCCCATTTGGGCTGAGCCTTCTCTTTTATCTTCCATTTTTCCCCCCTCTCTCTCTCTCTCTTTTATTTTCTTTTTCTTTTCTCTTTTCTTTCGTTTGGGTGGGGACTCCTGATTGCTCAGAAACATTCCAGGGTGTCTCGACTGCACCACACTCAATACATCCAGCTACATCATTTCAGCCATCTCTCACCAAAATGCCTAGCAGGAGGAATGCCTAACAGGAGAGAAATCAGAGGATGGGCCTTCTGCAACAGAGCTAATGGCTATCAACATAGACGATATGGTGGGAAGGGAATTCAGGCTAACTATTATTCAGGCAATAGAGAGGTTGGAAAAAGCCATGGCTGACCAAATGGAATTGATTAGGGCAGAACTGAAAGCCACCAGGGATGGCGTTCACAATCCTACGGCAGAACTGAAAGCCACTGGGGATGATGTTCACAAGGCTCTCAATGAGTTCCAATCTAATCTAAATTATCTAAAACCTAGGGTAACTGAGACAGAAGATAGAATTAGCGATCTGGAGGACAAACAGATAGAGAGAAAAGATCAGGAGGAAGCCTGGAACAGACTGACATTCAAAATGAATGGAGAGATAAAGAGTTTCCAAGACCAGCAAGGCTTAAAAGAGTATGCAACCACCAAGCCGACACTGCAAGAAATATTAAGGGGGGTCCTATAAAAGAGGAAAAATCCTAAGAATATCATTGAACAGAAATATAAAGACAATCTACAGAAAGAAAGACTTCAAAGTAATACGATGTCAATAAAAGTGTATCTATCAATAATCACTCTCAATGTGAATGGCATAAATGCACCCATAAAATGACACAGGGTTGCTGATTGGATAAAACGACAGAAACCATCCATATGTTGTCTAAAAGCGACCCATTTCAAACCTAAGGATACATCTAGACTGATGGTGAAGGGATGGAGAAGCATCTTTCATGCCAGTGGGCCTCAAAAGAAGTCTGGGGTAGCAATTCTCATATCAGATAATTTAGATTTTAAACTAAAGACTGTAGTCACAGATGCAGAAGGACACTACATCATTGTTAAAGGGACTAACCACCAAGATGATCTAACAATTGTAACTATCCATGCCCCCAATATGGGAGCAGCCAATTACATAAGAAAACTATTAATCAAGATAAAGAGTCATATTAATATGAATACATTAATAGTAGGAGTTCTTAAGACACCTCTCTCAGTAATAGATCATCCAAGCAGAAAATCAATAAAGAAAGAAGAGCATTGAATGGCATATTGGACCAGATGGGCCTTATAGATATTTATAGAACATTCCACCCTAAAAGAGCAAAATACACATGTGTCTCAAGTGCACATGGAACTTTCTCCAGAATAGACCACATACTGGGTCACAAATTAGGGCTAAACCGATACCAAAAGGCTGAGATTATTCCCTGCATGTTCTCAGATCACAATGTTTGAAACTGGAGCTCAATCACCAGGAAAAAATTGGAAGGAACTCAAATACTTGGAAGCTAAAGACCACCTTGCTTAAGAATGCTTGGATCACCCAGGAGATCAAACAAGAACTTAAACAATTCATGGAAACCAATGAGAATGAAGACATTTTGGTCCAAAACCTATGGGATACAGCCAAGGTGGTCCCAAAGGGGAAATACATAGCCTTCCAAGCCTCCATCAAAAAATTTGGATGGAAATTGGAGGGGGAGATGAACCATGAGGGACTCTGGACTCTGAAAAATAACCTGAGGGTTTTGAAGGGGCGGGGGAGTGGGAGGTTGAGGGGTCTGGTGGTGGGTATTATGGAGGGCACACATTGCATTGAGCACTATGTGTGGTGCAAAAACTATGAATTCTGGTATGCTAAAAAGAAATAAAAAATTTGAAAAATCCAGAATACAACCGCCGTCTCTACATCTTAAAGAACAGGAGAATCAACAACAAATTAAACCAACTCCACACACAAGAAGGGAAATAATCAAGATTAGAGCAGAGATGAATGAGGTAGAACCTAGAGATACAGTAGAACGTATCAATGAAACTAGAAGCTGGTTTTTTGAATGAATCAATAAGATCAATAAACCATGGGCCACACTTTTCCAAAAGGAAAGAGAGAAAGCTCAAGGTAATAAAATTATGAATGAAAAGGGCGAGATCATAACTAACACCAAGGAAGTAGAAACAATCATCAGAAGTTATTATCAACAGTTATATGTGAATAAGATAAACAACCTAAATGAAATGGATGCATTCCTGGAAAATTATAAACTCCCAAAATTGAACCAGGAAGACATTGACAACCTGAATAGACCGATATCTAGTAACGAGATTGAAGCAGTGATCACATGAGAGACTATGGATTCTGAAAAACAACCTGAGGGTTTTGAAAGGCGGGGGAGGTTGGGGGAGCCAGGTGGTGGGTATTATGGAGGGCACACATTGCATGGAGCACTGGGTGTCGTGTAAAAGTATGAGTTCTGTTATGCTGAAATCAAAAGAAATTAAAAAAAAAAGAAATGAAATAATTTTTTTAATTAAAAAAAACCTCCCAATAAACAAGAGCCCAGAATCTGATGGATTCGCTGGGGAATTCTGCCAAACTTCCAAAGAAGAAATAACACCTATTCTCCTGAAGCTGTTTCAAAAAATTGAAGTGGAAGGAAAACTTCCAGACTCTTTTTATGAAGCCAGCATTACCCTGATCCCCAAACCAGGTCAAGACCACACCAAAAGGAGAATTTCAGACCAATATCACTGATGAATATGGATGCTATGATTCTCAACAAGATCCTAGCAAACAGGATCCAACAGCACATTAAAAAGATCATCCACCATGATCAGGTGGGATTCATCCCTGGCTTACAAGCATGGTTCAACATTCGCAAGTCAATCGATGTGATAGAACAAATCAATAAGAGAAGACAGAAGAACCACATGGTCGTCTCAATTGATGCAGAAAAAGCATTGGACAAAATCCAGCATCCGTTCCTGATTAAAACTCTTCAAAGTATAGGGATAGAGGGAATATTCCTGAACTTCATAAAATCTATCTATGAAAGACCCACACCAAATATCATCCTCAATGGGAAAAAACTCACAGCCTTCCCGTTGAGATCAGGAAGACAAGGATGCCCACTCTCGCCACCCTTGTTCAACATAGTATTAGAAGGCCTAGCAACAGCAATCAGACAACAAAGAGAAATAAAAGGTATCCAAATTGGCAATGAATATGTCAAACTCTCTCTCTTTGTAGATGACATGATTCTTTATATGGAAAACCCAAAAGACTCTACTCCCAAAATACTAGAACTCATTTAGCAATTCAGTAACATGGCAGGATTCAAAGTCAATGTGCAGAAATAAGTTGCTTTCTTACACACTAACAATGAAAACACAGAAAGTGTAATTAGAGAATCGAATTCATTTACTATAGCACCAAGAACCATAAGATACCTGGGAAAATATCTAATCAAAGAGGTAAAGGATCTGTACTCAAGGAACTACAGAAAACTCATGAAAGAAATTGAAGAAGACACAAAAAGATGGCAAACCATTCCATGTTCTTGGATCAGAAGTATAAACATTGTTAAAATGTGTATACTACCTAGAGAAATCTATACTTTTAATGCCATTCTGATCAAATTTCCACCAATATTTTTCAAAGAGCTGGAGCAAATCCTCCTAAAATTTGAATGGAATCAGAAGAGACCCCAAATTGCTAAGGAAATGTTGAAAAACAAAAATAAAACTGGCAACATCACGTTACCTGATTTCAAGCTTTACTACAAAGCTGTGATCACCAAGACAGCATGGAATTGGCATAAAAACAGACCCATATGCCGTGGAACAGAGTAGAGAGCCCAGATATGGACCCTCAACTCTATGGTCAATAATATTCGACAAAGCAGGAAAAAATATACAGTGGAAAAAAGACAGTCTCTTCAATCAATGGTCCTGAGAAAATTGGACAGCTATATGTAGAATAATGAAACTTGCACATTCTCTTACACAGTACACAAAGATAAACTCGAAATGGATAAAGGACCCTAACGTGAGACAGGAATCCATCAGTATCCTAGAGGAGAACATAGGCAGTAACCTCTTAAATATCAGCCACAGCAACTTTTTTCAAGATATGTCTCCAAAGGCAAAGGAAACAAAAGTGAAAATGAACTTTTGGGGCTTCATCAAGAGCAAAAGCTTCTTCACAACAAAGAAACAGTCAACAAAACAAAGAGGCAACCCACGGAATGGGAGAAGACATTTGCAAATGACAATACAGACAAAATGTTGATATCCAGGATTTATAAATAACTTCTCAAACTCAACATGCACAAAACATAATCATATCAAAATATGGGCAAAAGATATGAACAGACATTTCTCCAATGAAAACATACAAATGACTATCAGACACATGCAAAAATGTTCATCATCACTAGCCATCATGGATATTCAAATTAAATCCACATTGAGATACCACCTTACACCAGTTAGAATGGCCAAAATTAGCAAGGCAGGAAACAACGTGTATTGGAGAGGATGTGGAGAAAGAGGAACCCTCTTACACTTTTGGTGGGAACGCAAGTTGTTGCAGCCACTTTGGATAACAGTGTGGAGATTCCTTAAGACATTAAACATAGAGCTTCCCTATGACCCTGCAATTGCACTACTGGGTATTTACCCCAAAGATACAGATGTGGTGAAAAGAAGGGCCATCTGTACCCCAATGTTTATAGCAGCAATGGCCATGGTCGCCAAACTGTGGAAAGAACCAAGATGCCCTTCCAGGGACGAATGGATAAGGAAGATGTGGTCCATATACACCATGGAGTATTATGCCTCCATCAGAAAGGATGAATATGCAACTTATGTATCAACATTGACTGGACTGGAAGAAATTATGCTGAGTGAAATAAGTCAAGCAGAGAGAGTCAATTATCATATGGTTTCACTTATTTGCAGAGCATAACAAGTAACATGGAGGACATGGAGAGATGGAGAGGAGAAGGGAGTTGAGGGAAATTGGAGGTGAAAATGAACCATGAGAGACTGTGGACTCTGAAAAATAGCCTGAGGGGTTTGAAGGTGCGGGGGTTGGGAGGTTGGGGGAGCCAGGTTGTCAATATTATGGATTGCATGGAGCACTGCATGGAGCACTGGGTGTGGTGCAAAAACTATGAAATCTCTTACACTGAATATAAATTAAAAAAAAAAAGAATTTTGACTCCCTCTGCTTGACTTATTTTACTCAGCATAATCTCTTACCATATGGTTTCCCTTATTTGCGGAGCATAACAAATAACATGGAGTACATGGGGAGATGGAAAGGAGAAGGGAGTTGAGGGAAATTGGGGGGGAGGTGAACCATGAGAAACTATGGACTCTAAAAAACAACCTGAGGGTTTTGAATGGGCATGGGATGGGAGGTTGGGGGAGCCAGGTGGTGGGTATTATGGAGGGCACGCATTGCATGGAGCACTGGGTGTGTTGTAAAACTATGAATTCTGTAACGCTGAAAAGAAATGAATTTAATAAAAAAATTGAAAAAAAATAATTTTGAAAAACAAATGAAAAATGTGGGAATAAAATAGGTCATACGTGACTCAACAATAGCAAACAAACTGAGGGCCAATGGAAGAAAATGACTGATGATCGGGCTATATCGTTTAAAGGTATTAAAGGTGGAACTTTTTAAGATGAGTGCTGGGTATTGTATGTTATTGATAAATCAGAAAATTATACTCTGGAATATTTCACTGTGTAATAACTAACAAAGTTTCAGTTAAGATTAAAAAATGTTCTCATATAGTAATTCAACAACCTGGCAGGGCAAAAATCTCAATGCATTGAAATCAATTGCATTTCTATGCACTAATAACGTAAGTGAAGAAAGAGAAATTAAGGAAACTGTTCCATTTACAATAGCACCAAAAACTATAAATACCTAGGAATGAACATTTTGAAAGAAGGAAAGGACTAATATTCTAGAAACAACAGAACACTTATGAAACAAACTGAAGAAGAGACAAAAAGATGGATAAATATTCTACGCTTATGGATTGGAAGAACAAACTTTGTGAAATTGTCTATGCTGCCCGGATCAATCTTCACATTCAAAGTAATTTCTATCAAAATACCACCAACATTTTTTTTGACAGAGATGGAACAAATAATACTTAATGGAACCAGAAAAGACCCCAAATCACCAGGGGAGTGTAAAATAGAAAATCAATGCTGGGGGCATAACAATGCCTGACTTCAAGCTATATTATTACCAAGCTGTGATCATCAAGACAGCATTGTATTGGCACAAAAACACATAGATCAATGGAGCAGAATAGAGTCTCCAGAAATGAACCCAAGACGCTCTGGTCAACTAATCTTTGATAAAGTAAAAAAGAATATCCAATTCAAAGGAGACAGCTTCTTCAATAAATGGTGCTGAGAATACTGAGCAGCCACACGCAAAAGAATGAAACTTGACCATTCTCTTACACCATACACAAAGATAAACTCGAAATGGATAAAAGAGCTCAATGTGAGGCAGGAATATATCAAAATCGTAGAGGAGAACATAGGCAGTAACCTCTTCGAAACTGACCACAGCAACTTATTTCCAGACACGCATCCAAAGGAAAGTGAAACAAAAAGCAAAAGCTAACTTTACAGACTCCAACAAACTAAGAAGCTTTTGCACAGCAAATGAAACAATCAACAAGACTAAGAGGTAATCCACAGAATGGGAGAAAATAGTTGCAAATTACATCACAAATAAAAGGCTGATATACAAGATCTATTAAAAAAAAAACTAACCAACCAAACAAAAAAACAACTTCTTAAAATCAACAACAACAACAAAACAAATAATCCTGTCAAGAAATGGACAGAAGACAAGAATAGACACTCTCCAAAGACATACAAGTGGTTAACAGACACATGAAAAATGTTCAACATTGTTAGCCATCAGGGAGATTCAAATCAAAACCGCATAAAGACACCACCTTACACCAGTGTAGAATGGCCAAAATACACAAGACAGTAAACAACAAGTGTTGGAGAGGATGTGGGGAAAGGGGAACCCTCTTACACCGTTGGTGGGAATGCAAGTTAGTGCAGCCACTTAGAAAACAGTGTGGAGATTCCTTAAGAAATTAAAAATAGAGCTACCCAAGACCCCACAATTGCACTACTGGGTATTTACCTAAAAAATACGGATGTAGTGAAAAGAAGGGCCATCTGTACCCTAATGTTCATAGCAGCAATGGTCACAGTCTCCAAACTGTGGAAAGAGCCAAGACGCCCTTCAATGGACGAATGGATAAGGAAGATGTGGTCTATATACACTATGGAGTATTACGCCTCCATCAAAAAAGATGAAAACTCAAGTTTTCCATCAACACAGATGGGACTGGAGGATATAATGATGTGAAATAAGTCAAGAAGAGAATGTTAACTATCATATGATTTCACTTACTTGTGGAACATAAGGAATCACACAGAGGACATTGTAAGAAGGAGAGCAGAAGTGGGGGAAATCAGGAGAGAAAGGGAAAGGAGGAGAGGAAACATGAATGACTGTAGACTCTGAGAAACATACTGAGGGTTTGAAGTAGAGTGGAGTGGGGGATTGGGAGGGCCTGGTGGTGGTTATTAAGGAGGGCACATACGGCCTGGAACACTGGGTGTGGTGCATAAACAATGAATCTTGGAATGCTGAAAAAATAAAACAACAACAAACCTACTGGGTATTTACCCCAAAGATACAGATGTATTGAAGGGAAGGGCCATCTGTACCCCAATGATTATAGCAGCAATGGCCACGGTCTCCAAACTGTGGAAAGAACCATGATGCCCTTCAAGGGAAGAATGGATAAGGAAGATATGGTCCATATATACTATGGATAATTATGCCTCCATCAGAAAGGATGAATACCCAACATTTGTATCAACATGGACGAGACTGGAAGAGATTATGCTGAGTGAAATATCAAGCAGAGAGAGTCGATGATCATATGGTTTCACTTATTTGCGGAGCATAACAAATAACACGGAAAACATGGGGTGATGGAGAGAAGAAGGTTATTGAGGGAAATTGGGGGGGAAATGAACCATGAGAGACTATGGACTCTGAAAAATAACCTGAGGGTTTCGAAGGGGCGGGGGGTGGGAGGTTGGGGGAGCCTGGTGGTGGGTATTATGGAGGGCACTCATTGCATGGAGCACTGGGTGTGGTGTAAAACTATGAATTCTGTTACGCTGAAAAGAAATAAAAAAATAATATTGGATGAAGTGACAGAAAAATATCATGAAGTGAATGACATTTGAGTGGGAATTTTATGGTGTTTCTGAGATAAAAATGGTGCTAGGTGGAAGGGAATTTCAAGCAGAGAAATGATCTTAGTGAAAAATATGAAAATGACAGATTGCTTTAATGTTTTAGGAAGAGTCTACGATAGTGGGAGTATGCACTGAGTTGGGGAGAATTTAGAGATGTGGTTAAAAATACCTTCTTGGGGGGTGCCCCAGTGGCTCAGTCAGTTAAGTGGCTGCCTTCCGCTCAGGTCATGATCCCAGGGTCCTGGATTGAGTCCTCCGTTGGGCACCCTGCTTGGTGGGGAGTCTGCTGCTTCCTCTCCCTCTGCCTGCCGCTCTGTCCAATTGTGCTATCTCTCTGTCAAATAAATAAATGAAATCATTAAAAAAATAAAAAATAAATTTTGCTTTGCTATAAAAAAATTAAACAACAACAACAACAACAACAAAAAAAACCCACAAACAATTAAACAAATAGGGGAATCTCCAGCCCAGAGCTGAAACATCACAGTTCCCTTTCTTCAATAAACCCTCCAGGTCAAACCTTCTCTACTTCAGAGTGTTCCAAATTCCAAAGACTCTCTCAATTCATAACCACCAAACCTCTCCCAGGGGACTCACAGGGAAATGGAAGCATCACTGTGCCTTGTGACTCTGCAAATGCCAGTGTCTGTGGGCTTTCACATGCACCCTCCTCTGCAGCTCCCAAGTCATGCTTGGTGTTGCCCCAATGTCCCTTCCTGATTCAAAATGCCTTGAGAGCTGTTGCCCTGTCATGGGTGCAAGCGATTTTTTTTTAAATTTCCCATGGGATGTTAAACAGCCATCAACTTATAGTCCTTTTCAGGGTGGTCCGTCATAGGGTGGTCTAGCTAATAGCTCCTATCCTGACTTATAGTAACCAGAGATGAAAATCCCCTCTGGGTTTGATGACCACAACAAGACTCCCTGCACCACTCCTTGGGGACTCTATGGGTACCAGTTCCCCTGTTATTACTGACTCTCCTGGAATCCTGAGACCAGAGTGATACCCCTAGAGTTCTGTCCTATGCTCGCCATGTGCCCTTTTCAGAAGGGGATGTCTCTCACTAGAGAAGATTTCCAAAAGTCTTGATTTTTTTGCTCCAGTGTTATATCACTTTCCAGCAGCCGGTTTGTGGTGACTCTCACACCCCTCCTTTTATCTTCGGATATTTCCCCCTAGGATTCAAGGTTATGTGCCGACTACACTGTGAAAAGTAATAATTTTTCTGCTTCTGGAGCTCCAGATAAACCTTCATGCATCTGAGGTTGAACTCCTGTGAGTTCAGAATAGTTTGATGGATACCGAGCTAAATATGAGGAACCAGATGAAATGAGGTCCCTTACTCTGCAGCCATCTTGTCCCCCACCTTGGATAAAACACTGACTTTAAAAGGGGGAAGGGCAAAGGATTTGAGAACTCACTGTTCCAATGAAGATATACAATGGTGAACAAGTAGGTGAAAATATGCTCAGCATCATTATTATTAGGGAAATGCAAATTAAAACAAAACAAACATGATATACAACTCGCAAATCACTAGTATAGTTGTAAAAATAAAAAGTGAAATTAAGTGTTCAGCAGGGAGGGGGGAAATGGGAATCCGTGTCCATTTGTGGGCTGGGGATGCAAAAGGATTCAGACACTGGGGAAAAATGAAAATTACTCATAGTTAAAGATGGGAAGATCATGTCACCAGTACACACAGATGAACTGAGGACCTGTACTCAAACAAACACATGGACACACCTGTCCATGTAGGCTTAATTCACAATGACCAAAAAAAGTGGCAACAGCATAGATATTCAGCAATAGATATGTGGATAAATAGATTGTGGAAGATACTGCCCATTCAAAATAGAAATGAAATACCATTCGACGGTAGACCATGGGTGAACCTTGGAAACACTAATCTAACAGAGAAGAGTTATACTCAAAAGATCACACAGCGTAGGACTCCACTCCTGTGAAATAGAGACCACAGGTGAATCCAGAGAGACAGAACTCAGACTGGTGGTTAGTGGGTGAGATTGGGATGCCGGAGGGAAGCAAGCAACTGGTTGAAGAGGACAGCATTTCTGCTCAAGGTGACAGAAAGGCTTTGGAACTAGACTGAGATGGGGCTGCACCTCATTGTGAATGACTAAGTGCTAGCCAGTTCTTCAGGTTAAAGCAGTCATGTCCTGTTATGGGAAGACCATGTCCATTAAGGAAGAGTCACCCATGTCTTGTTCCCCCTTGAGAACTCATTGCTACTAAAGTCCAGTAGGACGGCATTGTACCAGTGGAGCCCAGACAGTTAATTAATTCACCTGTGGAAGGACGTCATACTTGTTTCCAATTGCAGCCATCATGAATGAAGCCCCACAATCATTCAGGTGCAGTTTTGTGTGGACAGACGCTGTTATGTCAGTCAGGTAAATACCTGGGATCATGACAACAGGGTCCTGGGGTAAAATTGTGATGGTGTCTTTTCCAAGCTGCCAAACTGTCTCTCAAAGTGACTGCATCCATTCTTTCCCAGCAGGATGACACTCTGCTCTCCTGCACAATCACCAGCAATCAATATTGTAAGTTTTCTGGATCTTATCCCTTCTAGGAGGCCAGTAGGAGCACGGAGGACGGGTCTGGATTCAATCTGGTCCTGACACTCTCAGAGATGTTGACTCCTTGTCTGTGTGCACCTCTCAGTAGAGCTGCAGTGATGGACCCTCATTCTCCTGAATATCTGATGCATTATGACCGCTCATGGAAAGACAATGTTGCACTAAGGAATATGGGGCATGCTGCAAGGACAGGCCTCCCATCGCACATGTAGAAAACCAGATCTTTCCAGCACACACCAGAGTGAGCCCACGAGAGCAACGTCTAGGGACACCTACACACGGTCACAGGACAGCTTTTACCTGGCCCACAGAGCAAGAGATAAAATGCTTTTTTTTTTATTTTTTTTTAATTTCTTTTTAGCGTAACAGATAAAATGCTTTCAAATACCCTCTGTCCATAGTTCCCTTTGCCATATTAGGGAAATTCTCTAAAATAATTCTTTCCAATACACCTTCTGCTCCCCTCTCTCTTTCTTCTTCTTCTGGAATCACAATTATTCTAAGGTTGTTTCGTCTTATGGTGTCACTTATCTCTCAAATTCTCCCCCTCGTGGTCCAGTAGATGTTTTTACCTCTTTTGCTCAGCTTCTTTATTCTCTGTCATTTGGTCTTCTATATCACTAATTCTTTATTCTGCCTCATTTATCCTAGCAGTAAGAGCCTCCATTTTTGATTGCACCTCATCAATAGCTTTTTTTATTTCAACTTGGTTAGATTTTAGTTCTTTTATTTCTCCAGAAAGGGCTTTTATATATCCAGAGATGGTTTCTCTAATATCTTGTATGCCTTATTTGAGCCCGGCAAGAACCTTGAGAATCGTCATTCTGAACTCTAGATCTGACATATTACCAATGTCTGTATTGATTTGGTCCCTTGCCTTTGGTACTGCCTCTTGTTCTTCTTCTCTTTTTTTTGTGGTGAGTTTTTCAACCTTGTCATTTTATCCAGATAATAGTATATGAAGGAGCAAATAAAATACTAAAAGGGTGGCAAAGACCCCAGGAAAATGCCCTTTAAACAATCAGAAGAGACCCAAATTGTGGGGGGGGGGGGAAGGGGATAAAAAGAAGTTCAGAAAAAAAAAGAAAACAAATAAGAAAAAGTAAAAAAGAAAAAATTATATATGTTCGACTGGTGACTAGAACAGGGTCACCCACTTAATTGTGCGGTATTTTGGTCTACTAGGAGAAAGTACCTCCCAAAATTTTAAAGAATGAAAAATGTATGTAAGGTTAAACACAGTGAACGAATGGAATATGCCTATAAAGATGAAAAACAAACCCTATTTTTAACTTCTTGAGGAATCTCCACACTGTTCTCCAGAGTGGCTGCACCAATTTGCATTCCCACCAAAAGTGTAAGAGGGTTCCCCTTTCTCCACATCCTCTCCAACATACGTTGTTTCCTGTCTTGCTCATTTTCGCCATTCTAACTGGTGTGAGGTGGTATCTCAATGTGCTTTTAATTGAATCTCCCTGATGGCTAGTGATGATGAACATTTTTCATGTGCCTGAGAGCCATTTGCATGTCTTCATTGGAGAAGTGTCTGTTCATACCTTCTGCCCATTTTTGATATGATTATCTGTTTTCTGTGTGTTGAGTTTGAGAAGTTCTTTATAGATCCTGGATATCAACCTTTTGTCTGTACTGTCATTTGCAAATATCTTCTCCCATTCCGTGTGTTGCCTGTTTGTTTTGTTGAATGTTTCCTTTGCTGTGCAGAAGCTTTTGATCTTGATGAAGTCCCAAAAGTTCATATTTGCTTTTGTTTCCTTCGCCTTTGGAGACATAACTTGAAAGAAGTTGCTGTGGCTGATATCAAAGAGGTTACTGCCTATGTTCTCCTCTAGGATTCTGATGGATTGCTGTCTCACATGGAGATCCTTTATCCACTTCAAGTTTATCTTTGTGTACGGTGTAAGAGAATGGTCGAGTTTCATTCTACATATAGCTGTCCAATTTTTCCACCACCACTTATTGAAGAGACTGTCTTTTTTCCACTGTATATTTTTTCCTGCTTTGTCGAAGATTATTTGACCATAGAGTTGAGGGTCCATGTCTGGGCTCTCTACTATGTTCCATTGGTCTATGTGTCTGTTTTGATGCCAGTACCATGCTGTCTTGGTGATCACAGCTTTGTAGTAAAGCTTGAAATCAGGTAATGAGATGCAACCAGTTTTATTTTTGTTTTTCAAAATTTCCTTAGCGATTCGGGGTCTCTTCTGATTCCATACAAATTTTAGGATTATTTGCTCCAGCTCTTTGAAAAATACCAGTGGAATTTTGATGGTAATGGCATTAAAAGTATAGATTGCTCTAGGTAGTACAGACATTTTAACAATGTTTATTCTTCCGATCCAATAACATGGAATGGTCTTCCATCTTTTTACATCTTCTTCAATTTCTTTCATGAGTGTTCTGTAGTTCCTCCAGTACAGATCCTTTACCTCTTTGGTTAGGTTTATTCCCAGGTATCTTATGGTTCTTGGTGCTATAGTAAATTGAATCAATTCTCTAATTTCCCTTTTGGTATTTTCATTGTTAGTGTCTAAGTAAGCCACTGATTTCTGTACATTGACTTTGTATCCTGTCACGTTACTGAGTTGCTCTTTGAGTTCTAGTAGTTTGGGGGTGGAGTCTTTTGGGTTTTCCATATAAAGGATCGTGTCACTGTTGGTGGGAATGCAAGTTGGTGCAGCCACTCTGGAGAACAGTGTGGAGATTCCTCAAGAAGTTAAAAATAAAGCTTCCCTATGACCCTGCAATTGCACTACTGGGTATTTACCCGAAAGATACAGATGTGGTGAAAAGAAGGGCCATCTGTACCCCAATGTTTATAGCAGCAATGGCCGTGGTCGCCAAAGTGTGGAAAGAACAAAGATTCCATTCAACAGACGAATGGATAAGGAAGATATGGAGTATTATCCTTCCATAAGAAAGGATGAATACCCAAATTTTGTAGCAACATGGACAGGACTCGAAGAGATTATGCAGAGTAAAATAAGTCAAGCAGAGTGAGTCAATTATCATATGGTTTCACTTATTTGTGGAGCATAACAAATAACACGGAGGGCATGGGGAGATGGAGAGGAGAAGGGAGTTGAGGGAAATTGGGGGGGAGATGAACCATGAGAGACTATGGACTCTGAAAAACAACCTGAAGGGTTTTGATGGAGCGGGGGGTGGGAGGTTGGGGGAGCAAGCTGGTGGGTATTATAGAGGGCACGCATTGCATGGAGCACTGGGTGTGGTGTAAAACTATGAATTCTGTTAGGCTGAAAAGAAATGAAATTTAAAAAAGAGATGAAAAACATTTTTTTTTTTTACTTTCTAAAAAAAGGAGTTGATTAAGTTGGTTTGGAGAATAAAGAAAAAAAAGTGGAGAGAATTTGCTCAGGCTTGAGACTAGAACAAACCCGGAGCTAGATTTAGGGTGTATTTTGATCCACTAGAGGAAGTTATACCGCAAATTTTTTAGAAGAAAAAACCCTATGTGAATAAAAAAAATAACGTTAAATACTATGAAGGGTAAACTATGGCTATAATAATGAAGGTTCAAAAAAGATTATTATTTTTTGGAAAGCTATTGTTAAGATAAACTAGTTAAAAATGTTAAAAAAAGACAAGGGTAAAAGTTAAAAAGATTTAGCAGAAAAAGAGAAAAGGAAAAAAAATAAAATTAAAGAAAAAATTAAATTGACTGCAAGACAAAAGAATCATGGGGAGAGAGCCATGAATTCTGCGCTTTGCTTTCTCTCCTCTGGAGTTCCACTGTTCTCCTTGTTAAGTGAACTTGGTCTTGGCTGGATTTTTTGTTGATCTTTTGGGGGTTGGGCCTGTTGTAGTGATTCTCACGTGTCTTTTCCGGAGGCAGAGCTGCACCGCCCTTACCAGGGGCCGGGCTAAGTAATCTGCTTGGTTTCGCTTTCGGGAGTTTTTTTGCCCTGATCGCTTTCTGTAGAGTTCCAGAGGACGGGAATGAAAATGGCGACCTCCCAATCTCCGGCCCTGAGGAGCCGAGAGTTCGGGGACCCACTCCTCGGTGCGTCCTCAGAGAAAAGCCCCAGCCACTCCCGTCTCCCTCACCTCTGGCCACGCTCCGAGCTCACCCAGCCTGAGACTGGTGCAAGGTAACCACGAGCTGAGAGCTCATTCCTCAGCTCTGTCTCTGTAGCCGGCTTCCCCGCTCCGATACCTGCTAGCTCGGCAACATTCAGACATCCCTGATTCTTTTGTGATCCTGGGGGACCTGGGGCCATGCTGATCCCGCGTGGGCTTCACCCCAGTTTAGCCTCTGGATCAATGTCTCTCAGTGGAGCAGACTTTAAAAGTCCCGACTTAGTGATCTGTTGCTCTGCCACTTGCCGGGAACCGGCCCCTCCCCCGTGGTCTATCCTACCCACGCTTTCGATGCATTCTCTGGCAGTCCTACCTTCCAGAAAGTGGATGATTTTCTGTTTCCAGGATTGCTGTACTTCCTCTCTTTGATCTCCCGTTGGATTTGTAGGTGTTCACAATGGTTTGATAAGCTATCTAGCTGATCTCCTGCTACCTGATATAGTCTCAGCCTGCTACTTCTCTGCCATCTTGACTCCAAAAGCTGGGAAGCTCTATTTTTAATTTCTTGAGGAATCTCCACACTGTTCTCCAGAGTGGCTGCACCAGCTTGCATTCCCACCAACAGTGTAGGAGGGTTCCCCTTTCTCCACATCCTCTCCAACACACGTTGTTTCCTGTCTTGCTGATTTTGGCCATTCTAACTGGTGTGAGGTGGTATCTCAATGTGGTTTTAATTTGAATCTCCCTGATGGCTAGTGATGATGAATATTTTTCATGTGCCTGATAGCCATTTGCATGTCTTCATTGGAGAAGTGTCTGTTCATACCTTCTGCCCATTTTTTGATATGATTATCTGTTTTATGTGTGTTGGGTTTGAGAATTTCATTTTAGATCCTGGATATCAACCTTTTGTCTGTACTGTCGTTTGCAAATATCTTCTCCCATTCCGTGGGTTGCCCCTTTGTTTTGTTGACTGTCTCCTTTGCTGTGCAGAAGCTTTTGATCTTGATGAAGTCCCAAAAGTTCATATTTGCTTTTGTTCCCTTTGCCTTTGGAGACATATCTTGAAAGAAGTTGCTGTGGTTGATATCAAAGAGGTTACTGCCTATGTTCTCCTCTAGGAGTCTGATGGATTCCTGTCTCACATGGAGGTCCTTTATTCACTTCGAGTTTATCTTTGTGTACGGTGTAAGAGAATGGTCGAGTCATTCTTCTACATATAGCTGTCCAATTTTCTCAGCACCATTGATTGAAAAGACAGTCTTTCTTCCACTGTATATTTTTTCCTGCCTTGTCGAAGATTATTTGACCATAGAGTTGAGGGTCCATATCTGGGCTCTCTACTCTGTTCCCTCCGTCTATATGTCTGTTTTTATGCCAGAACCATGCTGTCTTGGTGATCACAGCTTTGTAGTAAAGCTTGAATCAAGTAACGTGATGCCGCCAGTTTTATTTTTGTTTTTCAACAATTCATTAGCATTTCGGGGTCTCCTCTGATTCCACTTAAATTTTTGGAGTGTTTGCTCCAGCTCCTTAAAAAATACAGGTGGAATTTTGATTGGAATGAAATTAAAATATAGATTGCTCTAGGCAATATAGACATTTTAAAAATGTTTATTCTTCCAATCCAAGAGCATGGAATGGTCTTCCAACTTTTTATGTCTTCTTCAATTTTTTTCTTGAATGTTCTGTAGTTCCTTGAGTACAGATCCTTTACCTCTTTGGTTAGGTTTATTCCCAGGTATCATATGGTTCTTGGTGCTATAGTAAATTGAATCAATTCTCTAATTTACCTTTCGGTATTTTCTTTGTTAATGTAAAAGGAAGCCACTTATTTCTGTACATTGACTTGGAATCCTGCCATGCTACTGAATTGCTGTATGAATTCTAGTAATTTGCTGTCCTACTACTGCCAACATAGAGACAGGTTGGATTTCAGGGGGTTGTGACATCCATGGGCCACCCTGGCTGTGCATATGTGATACCGAAAAAGTAAAAATGCTCATGTCACTAATTGAAGATGGTAAAGTAGAAGGTCTCCCAGGAGGGCTGTCACCATAGGTGTCAGGGCCACTGAAATGGGCTCTTGAGTTGGTTAGATTCTGAATGGAACATGGACAGCTGGGAATTTATAAGCCAAGGAGCATAAGGGGGGTCAGTAGGTAGAAAATAACTAAGAAGAACCATTAGGGGTGGGGGTAGGTATTCTGGCAACTTGGGCCTGAGAGGCCTGCTGAAGGTGACTAAGGTCATTGCACACCACCTCCGGTCTTGGAGGGTGAGAGCAGTCAGACAGAAAGGTGAACAGACACCCAGGTATAAGGTTCTGACTTCTCTAACTTGGCAAGGTTCCTCTAAAGTTTGGCAAAGAAGTCCAAGCATCAGGCCTAGGAGGAAAAGAGCACAGGGGTTTGTTTAGAGGAGAAATTCTGTCAGTCCCCGACCACTGTTTCCACCAGTGATCCCACCACATGGCTCCCACAGGCAGTGACCCCTCTGCCCTGTGTGACCTTGTGAGAAGCGCCCCCAGGGTGGCGGGGAGCACTGAGTCAATGCCCCCCTGCCTGGGAAAGTGACATCTCTTCCTCAGGGCTCAGGGCTTGAAGAAGAGCCTCTCACAATCAGGCTGAGCATTGAAGGGGGTCAGACAAACTCTCACCAGCCATTTGCCAGTTTGCTGTGTTGATCATTAGGAGCTGAAGGCAGAAGCTGGAAAAGCCCTTTCCCTCCCACAACTGCCTAAAAATAAAGTACACATTTCCACTGTGTAAAGGAAAATGACTTTAGAAAAAGACAGAAATTTTCAATGCTGCCTCTACACCAAGAAGAGAACTACTCTGGAGACAACCTTGCCCCCTTTGAGACACTCGTGTGACTGAAAGGATAAAGGGTACTTTCCACACATTCTCTCCCTCTCCTCCCCAACTAGTGCCTCAGAAGTATGTAAGCCTCAAACATTTGGACTCGTTTCTTTGTGGAACCCCAGGTGAGGGCTTGTGAATTGGCACTAATCACTCCCACCCTCTGTAAGTATTGTGCTAAGGGAGTTCTTACCCAAGACTGCACGGGAATTTTCAGACAAGTTGGCTGGCCCCTGCAAGCCCTACCCCCATCCTGGCAAAGAAAATGGCACACCTGCAAAGACCAAGAAGGTCTTCCGCTGGAGGCTGGCCTTTGTGCACTAGTTGGGCTGGTCTGAATTTGGGCTGCATGCTCTGCATCACGGAAGACATCTCTGGACCCCGGTGTGATGCTGTATGCAAGCTGTTCAAAGGAGTACTGCATTAAAAACCAAGCTCTGCAGCATAGAAATCATTGAATTTCTGCCTTAGTCAGAAACCTCCTCCCTCATATATAGAGGAAATATCAGAAAGAATGTCGTTGGATGGGCTGTGCAATCTCTCAGTGCTAATTGGACGGGGAGATGAACCATGAGAGACTATGGACTCTGAAAAACAACCTGATGGTTTTGAAGTTGGGTGAGCCTGGTGGGGGGTATTGTGGAGGGTACGTATTGCATGGAGCACTGGGTGTAGTACATAAACCATGAATTATGGAACACTGAAAGGAAATTTTAAAAATAAGTTTAAAAAAAAGAAGCTGTGCCTCTATTATTTGGAAAGAGCTTCAGGGAAAGAGGGGGAAATATCTGAAATCAGCCACCCTAGTGTTATAAACAGAGTCTCTACCAGAGCAAAAGTGGGTGTCTCAAGTGGCCTAAGGTCCACTGTTGATCACCAACCACATCACATATATTGATCACCTCCCTATTTGTCTCCAGCTGTTTCAAGGTCTCAAAGACAGGACAGTGAAATCCTGGTGGTGGGTATTAAGGAGGGCACATATTGCATGGAGCACTGGGTGTGCTGCATAAACAATGAATCTTGGAACACTGGAAAAATAAAACAACAACAACAACAGCAACAAAACAAAACAAAACAAACAAACAAAAACAAAGGCAGGACAGTGAGAAAAACAATCACCAGCCTTGTCAGAATGGAAAAAATGGGAAACCGATCTCTCCAGATGCCATCACCCCCAGGGTGTTCAATGTCCCCTCCTGGGGACAATTCCCCATCTCCCAAAAGGACCAGCTGGTCCACAGTCACACCACAGAGCCCACCATTAATTACACTTAAAAAGAGGATGGGAGGGGCGCCTGGGCGGCTCTGTTGTTTAAGCCACTGTCTTCAGCTCAGGTCAAGATCCTGGAGTCCTGGGATCAAGTCCTGCTTTGGGCTCCCTTCTGGGCAGGGAGCCTGCTTCTGCCTCTGACCCCCTCCCTTCTCATTCTCTCTGCCTGTCTCTCTCTCAAATAAGTAAATAAAATATTTAAAATTATCTTTAAAATAAAGATCGGGACCTGGATTGATCTCCTAGCTGACAGCTTGCATAACTCTGCTGTCTCTCAGAGAATATATCTCTCCCTGTCACCTGAGGCTATTGGAGCTGACGTGGTCCCCGTGTCACCATCTCATATCCAGACCTCAGGCCACCAATCCAAAGGGACCCGAGCAGGGTCATGCCTTTCTGGCTCCTGGCTCCTGGCCAGCAAGCCATGCAGGCAAAGGAGTGTTCTGATATCTACTGCCACCGACAATAAAGGATAATGAAGTTCTCATTTCCTGCCTTCAGACCAAACTTTAAGCTTCCTTCTTTCCCTGATGGAGACCCATCTTCATTCCAAGTGCATTGCAGAAGATGCATCTCTCAAAAATGTGCCCATTGCTCTTCGGGCCTCCCATGCACATGAGGTTGGATTGCCTACAGTGCAAAGCCTACATTCAGGTGTCCAGGGTAAGGAAAAGGCACCTCGCACCGGCCACGCAGCTCCCTGTCCTGGTGCAGAGGGAGGACTTATATAGACTCTGCTACAACAGGATGTTCTTGCTTTTCCCCTGAACCCTGTTACACACAGAACTTGTGAGTCAAGAAAGAGCAGAATTTGATTCAGGTGGCTCCTAAAGCCACTGATTTAGTAAGTGATGTAGGAGCCATAGTGAAATTTGTCATCTCTTGGGCCCCTGTGTCTTGAAATTAGCGACCATTCATGACTTAGTTCCTGGTGATGGAGATGCATTACAGGAACAGGCATCTGCTCAGCTTTCTTGTTAATCCCACTGAGACCTGACTGACACTTTGTCTTTGCAAGTGTGTTTGGGAGAGATCATAAACTTGGGCTAAATATCTCCCTAAATTCTTGAAGCCAACTTATATCCTGTAGCTCCTCCCATGGCTGCACTCTTGTTCAGCAGGTCCAATACTTGTTCCTCTGTTATCAAACAAATATTACAGACGTTTCTGAAGAGACTAGCTAGACAAGGACACACACCTTCTGTCTTAACGTCCAAGGGTCTAAATGCCAGGTTTGAACTAGGACTATCTCACAGTTCTTCAAAGCTCCCCACAAAATGTGTTGTCCATTCTGTGCATTTTTATCCCCAAAGCAAAGACTCATCTAAGTGAACTCGTAGATAAACATGGGTACAGCTGCCATTGGACTTCACCCTTCTCTGCCTTTGCAAGATCTCTGTAACACAGGGCCCTATCCTTGCCAGATGCAATTTCAGGGAGCTATTCCTTGCACTCAGAGGCATACACATCCTTTATTATTTATATAATTGTATTTATTACCTACTATTAGCTCTGTGCACTCCTTGGGTCTCAGCTGATTCAGTGTTAATAACATGTTCACCTGTCACTGCGTGGAAATGATGGCATGTCAGCAGGCATCCTAGGACTGGTCGTGCCTCTGGGATATGTGCCATAAGTTCCTTCCCATGCCAATTAGGCTTTGGGACATCAGGAAATGTTGCATGCTTACACCCCTACAGCAGCTGCCTGGATACATGAAATGCCCCATTCCCCCCTGTTCTTCTCTGACAACTTAATCTTTCCCAAGGCAGCCACAACCCTGAAAGCAGTCCACTTAACCAACCCCCCTGTCACTTTGTATCGTGTTAACACTTTAAATACAGCTACCCACATACCCCCTTATGAGGGAGACCCTACTCCAATCCACACAACTGCCTTTGGCTATGGGAATGATTCCTAGGACACACTGAAGTCAACCCTGGCTTCTACTCTTGGCAGCTACTGTATGTGGAGAAATATATAAATAGTAATGTCAGTTTGCCCACTCAACCACTCAGAATACACTCTGCCTGCTGCAAAACCAGTCTAAGCCACCAGGCTCCCAGCTCTTCCAACAGTTTGCACATCTGAAACGGAGGGGGGGATAGCTGCCATGATTTACAGCATTCTAGAAAAATCTGGGGTCTGCCAGGCTGTTGGCACCATCAGAAGTCCCATGGCTCCCAACCACTGTGCTTACTGAGGACGTATTTTCTATGTCCCGTTATTGATCCCTGTTATAGGTTACTGATCCTGCTACCAAAATGACTAATGATCCCTCCCCAGCACAAACTGTAAGGAAACAGACAGTGTCTCTCCCGGGACCACTAGAGCTGAAAAGGCTGACAAATTCACAGCCAAGAACAGAACTTCTCCTTTCCCCCAAGTTGGAAATCTGATTTTATCCCTGACTTACGTTATTGGTTATCATGTAAATCCCCCACAATGTGAAAAAGACACATGGTACCATAGATGTACAGACAAATCTCAGATGGACTGTGCATTGGTTTGAGTCAACATCCTGCCCCCTTTCTTCTGACCTTCAGGTTTGCACTGACTCCATCAAATGTGATAATGAGAAAAAAAAAAAAAAACAAGAGACAACATGTTCTTCCAAGGAATCCATAAAACCTCTGAATTATTTATATCTCAGAGAATTCCAGTAAACTCCACCCAGTTTCTCTAGGAGTTCAGTGGAATCCAGGGAGTCCCCATAGGCTTCATTGCCCTTTGGAGCTCTCCCGATGCATTTGATAGATTTTCTCCCATTTTGGTTACTGTCTGCATGTTTGATGGATAGACAGATGCTGTCTGAAAAGACAGGACATTGCCACACATGCTTAAGGATGCAGTGCCTAAGATGTGTCCCGGCTTTGCCCTTGTGTTAGGGATTCAGCTTGAACAAGAAACTCACATTAGCACAGAGACAAACCACCCGTTTGCAAAGCCTCAGGGGTACTCCTTAGAATTTCATAACCCAGGTCATCCTCAGTCATTACAGATGAGTATGAGGAGGATGACAAGAATGATGGGAACAGATTGCAATATGAAAATCTAGACACAAAAACTGGCTTTAGGGGAAAAAAAAAAACTTTCAGAAATCTGACCTTAAATGCTGAGAATCCATTGCCCATGACCTTTACTGATATTGGAATACTCCAAATTAGACACATGGACTGATGTCCTTTGAAATAGTATTTTATAAAGGAATCCTTAGCCCTACATTCCTGGATTGAGAGAACTTGGTGATGACTTAAGTGGACAAGATGATGCCATGTCTAGCTATGCCCAAGAACCATATGGCAAACTTGGAGCATGTCTTCCACAGATAA